>JABFPB010006369.1:0-12100 GCA_022817645.1 Ceratoteleas bidentatus | reverse complement strand
CAAGTGTTTTGAAATAATCAGTTTGTACTAATTCTGTAATGAAAATTTCTCTCAACATATACTAACAGCGATAAAATTATGAAAGATACCTTGAATACTATTTAAAAACCATTAAGTGCCAAGTATTTTCATTATTTCCGCTAAAATGCAACATAACCTACATACATTTTAATCACATTAAATGTTTGAATTATAAACGCTTCGATTTTTAAAACTTCAGTGAAACACCAGTTTTTACAGTGTACAATATGATTTTCCCAGTGAAGATTCCAGTTGAATCATCTAGATTAAATTAGCCGCGACATGAAATGACTGTTCGTGTAAAAGGTGAGTTTTGTTTGTAAAAGGATAGGAAGAACCGACTGGATAGAGTGTTTCAGCAACACGAGTTCGTTTCAATTCCTTGGACCGAAAGGGATCACTGGCGCAGCAACATTTCTGATGGGACATTTGAAAGTCTCTGGACGAAGTCTGAGGAACTGCAATTCGCGAACCGAAAAAGGTCTTCCGAGTAACCATCATTTTTCTGGAAGATCCCAAAGTGGAGGGAATTCCCAAAGTTGCAGTTCGGAAAGATTCCTGAGTCTGAGACACGTTTTGATACATTTTGACGTACAGTCGATGTCCTCAGATCGTTCGAGAGACTTTTCAAATCGATTCGGTTTTCGGTCGTTCCCGGCAGAAGTTAAAATACATTCGAAAGTGTCGGTTAAAATTCATCGCAAAATTCGACTGAGATCAAAACGCGGCTACTCGTTCGTCTCGGTTTACAAAACTATGCGGATTCAGAAATCTCGGCCAGTCTCAACGTCGTAAGGGTAGGAGGCTGGAAAGGACAGACGGATACTCGAAACAGCATTCTTTTCGAAAAATAAAAATTCGTAGCTTGAGAAATTTTGGTATCTTTAAAACGAAATTGATTTCTTATAGAGTAAATGGTTTTATAGTTAAATTATTTTTGATATTTTTTTATAAGAACTGCAAACTTATAATAATAATAATAATTCAAAAATAATTCAGGAAACCAAGAGTAAAAAAGTCAAAGTATAGATATAAGAAAAATTATTAAAAACATTAAATCTAAGGAAAGACACAAATAGTTTATGGTAAACTTAAAACAATGTACAATAAAATTCAGTAATCGCAACCTCCTAAGAACTTTTTTTATATGGTAAATTGTCTTCAAATAAAAATTGTTACCATCAATGAAACATCATTCAGTTACAATAATTTCTTACACAAGTTTTCTATATGAGATGATAAAATTGACTCTAAAACTGTCGATTTGTCACACCTTCACTTTAATTTTTCAAACGTTTACATCTCGATGTAAAATATTAAAACGAATCTTAAACCCGAACATTTTGTCAACCTTTGTTTTTCCAAAAGAACGTCCTTTCGAGCACTTAGGGTTACCTCCGAATCGCGATTAAAACAACCCGTCGATCGTCGCTCGGAACTGTGAAAGAGTCGTGGAAAAGAGTCGGACAGGAACGGTCGGCTCGCAGGTGACAATTTCTGCGTATGTACAGGAAAAACTCGGTTAAGATTCGCCGTCGCTGATATGTGAACGTTGGGCGACTTACATCGGCGTACACAAATTACAATGAGTACTTTTCCACCCGGTTCGGTCCTTCATTCTCCATCCTCCGAAAACCCAGAACCACCCCGGGTATCCAAGTAGACGCGTGCCTATGATATATAAAAGTACTAAAACCTATGACCCAAGTCTCTTACGATAGAAAAGGTGGATCGGACTGACTCGATCAATCGACTGTGCCAATCGGCGGAGATTCTTGCGGGAATATTTGCGTTTTTCGTGTCAATCCTGCGCGATGGTGAACGCGTCCCAAGGGGAGAGGGGTGGTACAGCGAAGAGTACATTGGTCGTGTATACTTTTGATTCTCGTTTCGTTACCTCTCACAGCTAATGGTAGTAGTATTTTACTTGTTACTTTACTTTATCCTTTGTTATTTCGTTCTAGTAATCTGGATAGTCGAGCTATGTACACGTATCGATATAGTATTAGGAAACCCTTAAAAACCCGTTCGGTTACTGTTAGGTTGGCGCCACGTTGGAACGGCCGACCGCCTGTTTCAACGCACCCGACAATTGCGAGGACCTCTGCTTGGTTCTGATGCTATATAGTCTCTGTTAAGCCATTATTCGCGGTGCTTTTCATTTTCTTTGTATTCCTTTTGATACTTGCATCGTTATGGTTATTGTCTATTGCGGTGAATGCGGGGAGATTGCCAGCGTCGGACCGGTGAAGTCAAACCAAACGGTGTGTTGCGTGTAATGGTGCGACCGAACGGTCCGAGGTGGAAGCTCTTCGGGACCGATAATTTTTCAAACTTTGCGGGGTAACAAGGGCTCGTCGAGAAGAGACCCACCTTGGACCATTGGGTCCTAAACGAACAGCCGAACGACACGCAAATGTTTCGCACCTGCAAAGTATCGACGTGGTCTTTTTTGATCGGTTACAGTCTTGTCGAGTGACGAGCGTTCGATAGAAAAGTGGTCGCGTTGGTCGTCGAACGGTCAAATGCGATTTGACGAAACGCGGGAGGAGAGAATTCTGGTTGGAGCATCCCTGTCCTGGTTGCTATAAGCTGATCTCTTTATGAAAGTTTATAAAAAGGTTGGATACTCGTAGATTCGTTGGGGAATTAGGTTCCAGATAAGTAGCTTGGATCTTGGAATAGGACTTCGTGACCTTCAGATCTGAGGTCTTTTTGATTGATGGGATGGTTTCCAGTTTGACTCAGAATTCTCTCGTTTACACCGTCACATTAGGCCTAAGTATGTACAGTAGTTTTACATAACATGTTTATATCTTGTACATCTAATAATTACAAAGTAAATATCAGTATGCATGAAAATCATGGTGACATCGAGGGGCTGGAGAGTTAAAAAAGGTTTACCTATCGTTACAGTCATTACCATTACTGTTATCGTTATTTATATTCCTTCTCTGTTTCGCAGATGCTCGTTTCCTTTTAAATGGTTCTTGCAGTTACTCTGCCTGTGGATCGCGGTTAGGCATCTGGACGACAAAGCCAGTTCTCTTCCACACGACACCACAGATCGTTTCGTTGACGGCGGTACGCGACTCGCACGGGACTATTAATTTACGCGTAAATTTCAAAACCTCTCATATATCATTACGACCGAGTTAAAATCTTAATCACAAATTCGCAACTAATATGTAACAACAACTAGTTCTTTGTTTCTCTTCGTCAATTTTCTACAATATCACCTCAAATCCTGACAATCTTGTCTCCCTCGTTTTTTCTAGCAATTCAACAAACGTCTTATCAATTTCAGGAGCTTAGGAGGAATCGGATTTTGGAGCTGGTCCAACGGAAGTACTCCAAAAGGCGAACGGGAAATTTTGGTGGTTACTGGAAGAGGCTAGACAGGGCTGCAAAGGAATCTCATCAATCGTATCTTCTGACTCAACCACTTTTTTTGTACAGAACCTTGAAATATCTTAAATTCGGAAACAGAAACCCAATCTCTCTCTGTCCTAAAAACAACGACAATTCCACACACGCGGTCAACCAAAGGCAACAGATCATCCAAACCACCCGAGCTGTACCAAACTCTCGGGTACCAAATGATCGTACAGAAATTTCTCCCAGCCAGCTCACACTGGCCAAAATCAGAAAACGCAAGCTACGTCGACACGACGGGTCTTCGTTATCGGTTGTCCACGTGCTTCCGTGACGTCCTCTTCGGCTCCTTAGCAGCCTTCGAAATCTGGGTCTCCATCTTCGACGATTTCCCACGAGGCTCCTTGCAGCTCTGCTGACTCTTCGCGCTCTCGTCGGCCTTATCCAGCTCAGCCATCGCCTCCTGGATAGCGTTTTCCAGCTGCATATTCAATTTACGACTTCTACAATCATATGGTTTGCGTTAGATCATCGTCATTCTTCAGGGTTCTGGCTTACTGGTCCTAAAGGTCTGAAGGTACCTGCAGGATTACTGTACCTGAAGCTGTCTAGGCTGAATTCAGTTGGATCAATCGGATAAATCAATGTTTGATGAAGTTATTCAATTGGATATGTAATGGTTTCTACTCTTTGAAAGTTGGAAGGGTCCAAATAGACTGTCTTCACTCAGGAAAATGACTGGTTCATTCACATAATTTGATGGTTTAGAACAACCAAGGTGTGGTTCCCTGTCTAAGTGCTTTATGCTTTACTCAAACATTCACTTCATCAAACACTTGTCTGAGTGTTCTTCCAACTTCCACAAATTTCACCCCAAAATGGTCAAACTCAAGAACCACTTAACCCATCTAGAAACCAACCATCAGCCTACAAAAACATTGGCTCTCGACAGCATTTCCTCGGTACAGCAAACCCCTTCGGTCCCTCCTGCCTACAACTTCTAACAACAGAATAGTTTGGTGGTATGGCGTGAAAGTAATTGGAAGCTGAGTTTCGTGAAACGCCGAGCGCTCGCGAGCCGTGCAAATAAAGGAACGGCCCGTTAATCATCGGTCAGGCGACAAAGTGCGCCGACTCCCCGTTATTTCTGACACGCGCGTTCAAGTTCTCGCTATCTAAGATTAAGGAAATTGGCTAATTTCGATTTCGCGGCTTCCTGGCGCGCGGCCACCAACACGCTCTATTTACACGCGAGCCTAAATTTACCCACTGACAAATTGATTTGAAATTACGATCGCCAGGCTAACAGAAAATTTTATCGACATTTGATCCGGGTTTTATCACGTCACTGAAATCGGACGAGGAGAAAAAACTTTACAACCAAAGGAATACTTAGCTTTGAATAAAGTATATAAAGACTAGATCTTTCATTCTTTTGCATTAATGAGGTAGATTAGGAAATCAGTATTTTTCAAATAACTTCTATTTTAATAATTGTTATAAACAAATTCAGTAATCTTCCTAACTTTATATTCACATTTCCGTTTTAACCAACTTTATCGTTTGTTCGTTTGAAAAAGTATCATTTCACCATCGTACTGCACTACATTAACTTAACCACATTCAAATTCTTTATGACCCAATAAATTATCTGCACGTTGGATCGAGAGTGACGTTTGTTAATTCAGTGACGTTTTTTGCTGCCGGTTAAATCCGTCCGATTCAGAGTCTGATAAATTATTCGCGGCGGAGAATAATTGGCGAACCGGCGATAAACAGCGCGCCGGAATATGAAAGATAATGGTAACGGAAGAGAAAAGTTATTAGCGCGCGGGCCATTAACCTATTTTTCGGCAGGAGCGCATTAGAGCGACGAGTCGGTCGATCAAGATTGTTGTGCACGGAATTCCCGTGTACAGGCCGCGGGAGCAATTTGCGACGTCGAAGAAACTGTTTGCCGGCGGAATTTATAAAGTGTTGATGGCGACGGGAGAAAAACCGGCTAAATAATTGAACGAGGCATACGTGACCCAGAGAGTAAATATAGAGGGAAGCGTTTGATAATTGCAACTTAACTGTTCTGCAGTTAAAATAGTTTTAGATGCACTGTACACAGGGTAATATTTAGTCGTGTAAAAATAGAGTGGTATTACTGTAGGTGTATATCCGCATCTTTATGCTAAGCTATATGCTCAACTACGACTACGCCATGCAACATTGTTTTCAAGTGAGACTCCGCTTAAATTGCGCCGGCTCGCAACTCGGACTGTGGTGGCGAAACTTGAACATTTGCTTTAGGGTGCGTGGTTTTAGGTGACGACTCGAGAATGGGTGACATGGTCCTAGGCTATCTTATCCTAGATGGTTGGAATGAGGGATGAAGTGATCCACCTTCTGAATGCAAGTTCTAATATTCAAAACAGATCTTGACTGGCAACATGCAGTAACATTGAAATCGATAAACTCAGATCCTTCTTCTCTTAGACTCCCTTATGCATGTTGACTCCAACTTTTCCTCTATACATACCTTGAGTTCTCTACTTTACCCCCCAAAAACAAAAGACAAAATTGCAAAAATGTTCTCTTTCCCTCTGCCCTGCAAAGTTGGACGAAATGGCTGATGATGGATCGTATGGAGGGTGCGGGTGAAAGTACGAGTGGCGGAAAAGCACTCACTTCCGGAACTTTTTTCTGGCGCGGTGGTGCGCCTCGAGGCCTTCCGAGAGTGACTTAAGGTCGCCGACGTCGACCAGGCTAAGAGTGTTGTTGGCATTGGCACCTGTGCCGGATCCGTACCAGCGCACCCAGGCCGTGAAGCTACCAGGTTCACCAAGAGACTCAATTTTTCCTGGCCAGGCGGCGCTGCCGCGCGCTGCGCCCCAAATTACCTCGCCGACCTCGAGTTTCCTCGGTCTCGTTTCCTTCGGCTCGGACACCTCTTTGTCCTTGGACACTACGGGAGCCGAAATTATTTTTCAATTCCTACTGGACCCTCTCAGTAAACATTTGTTTTCGTCACGATGATACCCAGGTTTTGATGGAAACCCTTCAAGGTTGAAATAGTAAATTGGTGAAGCAGTAGGGATGAACAAAATTTCTTAAAGGGATAGTTGACTAAAAGGGATATTAAGTTGGCTTAGTAGGAGATTAAGTGGATAATATTTAAAAAAGACCACTGAGAAAACGATACTGGATGGAGATCCTCCAAGTTCAATGTAATGTACTTTGAAGTTCCAAGATAAGAATTTACGATCTGATATTGTAAGCTGGTTCAATCAGTGAGATGGCTGAAAGAGATGTATCAGACAGCGAATGTAGATTCTAAATTATACCAGATTGTTTTCTCAGTGAGTTCACTCCGGAAGGTTGAAGTAAGATTAATTTACAGTTTTGGAACCTGAGGGGATGAGAAACGTGCAAGAACTGTAACAAAATAAAATTCGTCCAACTCAAGCATCAAAATCCCGCATAATGTAACGAGCAATTATTCCACGGTTCCACTTTTAAATTGGAAAGCGCGGAATGTATTTTTACGAAACGCTCTTAAAAACTTGCGCGAGGGAGTGGAACTCGATTATTCAAATGACAATGCCGTCGAGGCTTTTGCGGACGAACTGAAAAAATACTTCCACGTCGCGTTTTAAACGCCAAGAAGGAGCAGGAAAAAGCTAAAATGACAGACAAATAAAAAAGTCCTTCGAAGTCAGACGGACGTGAAGGAACTAGTTTAAAATGGTAAATCGGAAACGCCCGTTTCAAATGCCTGGAAATCGATGCTTGCGACACTTTGACGGACAATTTCGATGTCGTCATTCCCCGGCGTAAAAATGCAGAAACGCGACTGGGTATCAACGTGACTCGACGATCCGGTAAAAGTTCGCCGGTGAGGTTGCGGTTTGTGATTTGTGCGGGGAAGTTGAACTGGAATCGAGCTTCGATTAATTGAATCACACACTCGGATGATGTTAATCAAGGCCTGTCTTTTGTGGATGAGAGGAATGCGTGTTTCTAGGCGTAATGCGGCCGATTGGTGAGTCTGCCCCCCTCATGGAGGGAGGGCCGAAATCGCCCCAAGAACGGTGCTTTTGGCTGCAAATGGAGAGCGCACGTACAAAGCAGTGTGAACACGCTGGATGATTCCCAAGACGTGACTTGACTTGGTAAATAACGATGGTGCTGGGGCAAGTCTGCTACGAGGAGACGATGGGATGATTATCGAAATCGAGGGTTTAAGGGTGGCTGCACTGAGAAAGATGGTCTTTGAGGTGGAAGCAATGTTCTTCGTTTAAACAGCTATTTTAACGCGAAGGAGCAGAGGATTCTCTAGATTTAATGTTGGCTAAGATAGCCTCTTATCTAGGCAAACTAGTCTCCAGCTGAGGAATAGATAAACATCTTCTACGTTACAGTGATCTTATTGTCTATGAGGAGACTTTAAATATCTGTGATGTTCCTCAGAATTTTGTAGATCTCTAAACAGTAGTAGTTGTAGTAGTCCAAGTTTTTTACTTCCCTCCAACAGCAAGATTGATTTTAAAGCTAGACAACATAATTGTTTCCAAAGCAACTCCCAAATTGATTGAGTTCCCCTCGAACTCAATCAATTTCATCAGTCGCTCAAACTCCTTCCCCTCACTACACCCACTTCAACAAGCCGGAACAGCTAATAACCACCGTCCATTTTTCTCAGTGCAGCCCCACAAGTGGACCACTTTTCTCATACACCAATGTCCACTTAAAAGCACCCTTCCTCCACCCCGTCCAAGACCCAAAAACCGTCCCTCGATCAATCTCTTTTTTCACTCGTCCCGGCAAAACAACTCGCCCAGACATCGGTCCAAAAAACATCCCCTCCCCCTCGTGCCACCAAAACAATATCACCGCACACTTACGATTGCATCGGTGTCGGGACAAGCCAAGCCTCGGGACGCAAACTCGTTATCTCGTCGAGATCTCGTCGGCGTGTAAAATGAGCATGCTGCATGATTAAGTGCCGGGCGGTGCTTTATTTACAAGATGAGGATGATAAGGGTCGCCCGACCCTGCCCGATTATTGTCGTGCCGTCAATAATCGACGCGCCGATTAGTCAGTGCCACGAGCGGCCGACTATTTTCGGCGGCTGTTTGCCGATCGGTGATTTATGGCGTATTATTCCAGAATGTGAGGGGCGCGGAGGGGAGGGCGTCGGTCGATCGGACGGCCACTTACCTCGGCTTTCGTCGCGTCGTACGCCAGGTCCCGTGGGCTGATTCGACGCTCGACTGCGACCCCGTCGTTAATGATATTTGACACGTGATGCAAGGACGCTGTTAATGTGCATGCTCGAGGCTACTTTGGCAAGCGGTTCTACATGGCTATTCGAGTCAGGACTACAAGCGGCGTGCCTCATGCGATGATCATAGCTGTGTGACATGTGAGAGTGGGTGTGAGGGTCTTGTCTTCGAGCAATCATTTTTCATTAATTGAGCTACAAGCTGATTGGGTCTTTGAAGTTGAAGCTTGTCTATCTGGGTCTAGAACCAGCAAGTCTGAGTGAGAAATTGGGAAGGATTGATGACATACTGTTGTTCTTTGCCTACTTCTTTCTTGGATTTTGCATTGATTGATTTCTTTGAGGAAGCCATGAATTAAATATGATTTAAATTTAGGAAGAGTCCTGTTAAGGTGTTCAAACCTTCTCAGACTGAATAGAGTCTTTGTTGACTCTATTCAGTCTGACATAGGTCAAGATCGTTTGCCAAACTAGAGTCTGGTCAAACTGGAATAGGTCTAGGCATAGTTTAATCTGGTTGATATCTATTAGGAATCCCAATCAAGCTATTTTAATTCTTCAGCCAAATTGTTTCCAGACCGTTACCAGTCTTCAGCCAATCTTTAGCCTTGGATAGGCTGACAAAAGTCTGAGTCAGGACTGTCTTCAGACTTGATCTTTAGTCTCAAACTAGACTTTAGCCAAAGGAGTTTGCTGAAACTAACAACAGTTTGGCCAATCTAGGATTACAGTAGGGTTTAAATCTAGATATCCTGACTCAGACCTTCTGAACCAGACAACCAATCAGCAAAGTAAATCTTTCTCTCCAATCCATTTTCCTCTACCAATCAAATGTACTGGAATTTCACTGAAGCTGAAAATGAAACACAATTGCTCCAAGACATCATGAACAGATTCATTCACATAGAAGCATACTCTGAGAAGGGATGAAAGGGGAAAGTATCTCTGCCACTGTTCCTCCTCCCCAGTTAACACTGGCAGGATCGAACGTGTGAAATGTGCACTAAATACCGCATAAAAGACGATACGAATACTGACCATCCTGGTCTTCATGCAGGGTGGAATGCATTGAGTGGATGGAGTCCAGCTTGCGCTTGATTCCTCGACCGAGGGCATGCTCCCTGGCCTCGCACCGCACCGCGCCTTCCGCTTGCTTCGTATAGATCTGTCAAATACAACTCAATCAACTCTAGCACAAGCAATTGTCTAATCGCATGATTATTTCGGTTCGGCGTTTCACTGAGCCACTTCTCGAACGTTGCACCATTCGATCCATAACGGCGGGAGATATCTTCTTTGCAACCTTTCGTTCCATCTTTCCACAATTTCGACCCAAGCAACGCTCGGGAAATGGCTCGGAGCGCCATACAGATTGAGAAAATGCTACGAGATGTCAATACATGAATCCTGCTCTTGTCACAACGAGCTTCACAAACAAGAAAGGAAAAAATAGAACGCAATTCGAGGAAAGGGCAAACGAAGAAAAAAAAGGAAAAGAAAAGCGGGAAACGTAAAGTTCGAAAGACAGACACACGAATCTACGTCACAAGTGTCAAACGAGAGAGTTACGCATGCTCGTCGATGGAGGACAAGATTCAGCGACAAAACGCCTGCGTGACTGCTGTTTGGCCAAAAATTTATTCTTTTTTAGTAATAAAAAATAATAATAATAATAATAATAATAATAATATTAATAATAATAATAATAATGAATCATTAATAATAATCACCGTTATATATAAATATATATGTATGTATATGTATATATATAAATGATCATGACAGTGGTGATAACGATCCATGGCGTTTGCCCCGTCATGGTCGACTTAATCGTAAAGTCCTTACAATCGTAATTGCCTAATTTGGAAGTGTCTCACTGTTACGATACAGTTTATTGCAACGTAATGCTCAACAACTAAGACGTCTACGTGGTGCTGGGGGTGTGATGTGTCTGGTACGATAAATACAAACTAATTACAAACTTAGATTAATGTCGATAACTCAATTTGGCGTCGATCGTGGGGTGCAGGTTCCACCGGGTCCTCGAGTCAAATTGTTTATGTAACATTGTACAAGCGTTCGTTTTATACAGTAGAACATATGGTGGCGAAACAATGTTCGCGTAATGTCTTGCTTGCACGGACTAGTTTCACGCGGAAGGTGTATAGATCGATTTGCCCTTTGCGCGTTTACAATCGGGACCGTGATTGCGAGCCTTTACACACACCTTCGGTACAATCGGCCTCGACATCTACGACGATACGCTACGGTTACTAACGTTACGCTAATTACACGTCCAATTGGCGTACCCCGCGGGCTCGTTCCCGCGAATTTTGACAAAGCAAAACACGAGTGAGCGCACGAAACGTCCATTTCGGCACAACAAAACCTACTTACAGAACGCAAAGCAACATTCGAACGCGCATCAATAGTGTACTCTCACTTCAGTCAACATGGTCTAAACGTATCAATTTGGTATAAAGTAAGCAACATGATATATGCAATGAAACAAATTAACCGTAACAGGTGACTCGTGGTATGTTCTACTGCATCAACTGAATTGGAGTTGAGCACTTACTGGCAGAGGTTTACGCGCAATCGTTCGGTCTATGGTACACTGGGTGGTAGGTTGGATATTTAGCGAATTGTGGAGATATATGCGTGTGGCAAGGGGTATAATGTGTATCTTACAATTTAGCTGTTAGCAAGGGTATATAAATGTTTGTTACAGCGTAAACGAGAGGTGGTTTGGGGAGCTGAGCGGTGCTTTGAGCGAGAATTTTCGACATCGTTCTGGGGTCTGAATGTGGATTCAGTGTTTGATTAAAGGGAATTCGAACATTGTGAAAAAGGAAGTTTTATTTTAAAACAAGTTTTCAAGTGTATATACTATAAATTTCAAGTTGTACTTAAAACATCTAGGTTAGATGAGTACTTTAGTTTAATTTCAAAGTTAAAACTTGGAATCTCTATATACGTATATATCAGTTACTTTGAAATTTAAGTTAGTACTTGAAAACTGTATCTATTCAAGCGATGAGTGAAACTAACATCGTTCATTCAAAAGCAGTACTTTTTATCATTTCAATCATTCAATAACTAATAATTAATAAGTTCACAGGCTTCCGAAATGTGAGTAAAATTTTGTGAGGTTATAAATCATGTTCCAATCATACATGGTTTAATTTTAAAGTTCGACTTTAAGGAGAGGTACAACCCAAATGGCTAAAATCCGTAATTTTCATTTGAATGTTTTGATATTTCGATATTTTGTTCATATTATCCTACATAAAAAAAACTTGAACAAATGCCCGAAAAAAGCCCCCCTTTTTATCAATTAAGATAGTTCAAAATAGGGCATTTTTGGCGTAATATTTTGACTACAATTTTCATCCGATTTACTTCAAATTTTGCACACTTCATCCTCGTTC
>JABFPB010006368.1:0-12101 GCA_022817645.1 Ceratoteleas bidentatus | reverse complement strand
ATTAAGCTAACCAAATTATTACTTGTAACATTTCTTTTATAATTTTAAATTTGTTAATTCAATTTGTAAAATATATACAGTATTATATTATTTTCTATAAAAGGAAAATTACAACTAACAAAACAGTTCACATGCTAAATTTCACAAATATACCACATGTTCTATGCCCTCTTAAAAATCTTCATGTTAGGTTGAAAAGACTGTAATTTTGTTAAAATCCGTTTATCTTAATACAACTTAATTTTATAGCGAAAGGATTTATTTAAATAAGTAGTAGTTTTGTATTAAAACTAATCCTTTTATTATGAAAGGATTTTGTTTTGTCGATATATATTGAGTGGATAATCCTTTTAAACGTGTGTAGAAAATATCATATTAAAAATGTTTTTATTTCATAAAATTGTATTTTAACTTTAATAATCAATAAAAAATATACCTTCATTTATTCATTTGATTTAATTCACGATTTAAATCAAAGATTTAAATCCCTTGATTAAAATCGCAGAAACCCTAACTTGAACTAAAAAACTTTAATTTAATTTAATTTATTCATACATGGGATAACCCTTAAAATAACAATCAAAACAATAAAAATTACAAAATTCCCTAAACCCTTCTTCCAGATATCCGAAATCAAGCGGATAAACAAAATCCACAAGGACAACGAGATTCACGCCAGGCGCACCGTCAAGGTCCCCGTGCCCCCCTTCTCCATCCTCACCGAAACCCTGCCAAAATCCTCCCCCGAGCCCCCCGAAACGGCCCTGAAAAACAGCCCCAACTCGTCCCGGGAGGACGAGATCATCAGTCTGATCGCCAATCCCCTGGTCAGCATCCTCCCCACCCACCAGCCAGACATCAACCAGATCATCCTCAGGTCCACCTGCGAGCCTTCCCTCGTCTACCCAGAACCCTCCGAGGCCACCGAAGAAACGGAACACGACCTCCTGCTGAGCAACGCCGAGAGCGGCACCGTCGAGAACGTCAATTACAATTTCAAGTGCTCCGGCGCAGACTGGGGAATCTCCTGGCTCCAGCTGCTGGGAGTGTCTCTGCTGCTGGGGTTCGCAGGTCCACTTATATATATCCTATATCTGTCCACGTCGTCTTCCAAACGACGCTCCACATTGGGCCACTGACGAATCTGGGGGGAATTTTTTTAGGATTTGAGGAAAAGAGGTTATGTTCGAGTTTGAGTTTGCAGATTTTTTAAATGGAGTCCAGAAATGGACCGTTGTTTGAGTGGGAGGTTTTGAGGAGATGGGCGTTTTTCTAATGAAAAAAGAAACGATGAATTAAAAATTCATTGTTCAAAGTTCGATTGGAGGATTGGAAATCGTTCGATGAAATGAATGATGATTTTGATAGCTTTAATTTTTCATCAGAGTTCATCACATTCGTTCGGAACTTGGAATAATAATGAATTTTTATTCGTCGGAATAAGGGTTCCATCTCTGATTTAGGAAAGACGTTTGCTTTCGTCCGAAAGCAAAGGGAGATTACGATAGTTTAGCAACGTTTCGTTTGTTATTAACGATTGTATTTACGGTGAAGTAAATCGCAGTTATATAGACGATTTTAACTTGGATCGAGTTGTTGCTGTAAGTAGTTTTTGAGAGGTCGTTTTACTGGAAAGAAGTGGTAATGATACCGCTGATTTATCGGATTAGGAATCATGATCTCGTCAACCCATTCTTCTCCACGTAAAGAATTGTAATATACCAATCAACGAAAGTGCGGTTAGTGGAGATTATATATTTAATGTAAAAAGTGATAGGTTCTAATGTAAAAATGTAACGATGTTGATCCAGTGGCAAAGGGGGTGGAATTTTCGAAGAACCTTGCGACACGAATTGTGATAACGCAAAATAAACGCATTCTTTCAAACCGTAACGTTATTTTTGTGATACTGCGTAACGTTGCTGAAGAGTAATGCCTAAGGAGTATTATTCCTGAACTTTGATTGGCCGAAATTGTATCCCCCAAAAAGCATTGGAGCGTCCCAAATCGACCATTAGGTTAATCGAAAACGAACGTGCCTTAATGAAACTTATTTTTGCAATCGAGATTCGTAGATGGCGACCAAAAAACTGGGCCATTTTTCCCTGGAGACTGATTGCGGTCAGAGTTTGGGTCGCGAGTGTATATAATTTCTATTTTTGCGGCCTATTGGTGAACGGAGTGGAAATATTCGAAGTACAAATTCAACATCCAGGTGGCGCTAGGTGTTTCAACAGAGATTCCACTGGATGATCAATTGACTTAATAAAAAAGTGGGTAAAAAATCAAAATGGTTACTAATTGGTATTTTCGTGTGTGAAGTGGTCAGTAATTGGGACATTTGCCTTAGGAAATAAATTTTCTTTTATCGTTAACAGTTCTTGATTTTTTTTTCACTTGGAAACCCCGATTAACCGAGCAATCACGAAAATTGCTCAGAGTTTTCGTAAAACTCGCCGATTTTGATTGTACCGAACGCAATTTTATTATTGGCGGGTAATAGACGAGTTTCGTGGACGGAGCGTCGCGAGTTGAATCGCGTGACTTTTGTATTCGATTTTACACTCGTAACTGTATATTACTGTATCATTCTTAGCGTTAAGATAGACGCAGTACGCGTATCCGACGATGTGATCTGCTGCAGGAGGAACCGATTTTTCTATCGAGGAGGACATTATTTTTGCATAGACAGTTCCTCAGAATTGCACCACGGATGCCAAAATTGTAGGCTTACAGTTAAGTGAACATCGATATGCCCAATGTATTAATTTATTGAATAAATTAATAAATAAATATAATTTTACACGAACTTCATCCATGTTTTTAATTAATTCCTTTTAATCATTTGCAAAGTGTTCTATGATACATCATTATTTCATAAATAATTTCAGATAATATTTTTTATCTGAAATTTTATTCACATAAAAAATCTGAACAAAATTTCATTTTTTTAAATTTCAGGTTACAAAATGTGAAAAATCTTCTGGTCAAATTTCAACGAATTCTTTGCATTTTCGTTTTGGCGAGTGAATGTCCTTAAGAAATATTAATTTATCATTTTTTATAAACAAAATCCTAAACTCCGTTATTTTTCCTTTCGCTTATTCTCATGTAAACATACCTTAAATCGCATATATTGTATAACCAGAAAACTCTCTCCAGGAAATCCCGGGCGAACTTGACAAATCAGTGTAGCCAACAGTGGCACATGCGCAAACAGCTCAAATGTGATTAGAGGTAAACGGGTCTGCAGTGGTTTTTGTTTAAAGGCCGATTTTCGGGTTTGTTATTGTTATCCCAGGCGAAGGGGCAATCGCCGGGACGGTCGATGAGGACTTGCTAACGAGCGCGACAGTTCGCTCTAGGAACCATGTCCGTTTACTTCGTCAACGCGTAAGTATTGTTGTTTGTATTTACCAGTTAGGTTATGTTGTTGCTTTTGCGTGTTGTTATTGTCCAGTGCTCGGAGGGTTGTTTTGATAACAGCACGTTTCTGCGCCTTTTAAAATGCTCACGTGTCTTTTCTAAGCTGTTTTCGTCTCGTTTTCTTATATATTTCTATCGGTTAATTGGTATTTCGATAATAATAGGAAGTTTGTAAAAATAGTGCTAATAAATTGTTATACTTTTTAGGGAAAATAAATTATAAATTTTGGGAAATTATTCCTTGTCGTTATTTCTTTAAGGTGGTTATCGTATGAAGGGACGTATACTTTGGGTGCCAAGAGAAAATATTACGTTAATTTGATAATGTTTTTTTATTTCTTCAGAGAAATAGTTTGATTGTTTCCTGGTATAATAAATATGAATTTCCTGTTAATTGAATACGAAAATGAAAAGAGATATTTTTTGTCAATTGTTGGTTCTTCCTGTAATTTTGGAATTTGAATGATTTATATAGACATTGCCACCTTATATAGGCAATTTCAATTTTTCTTTTAGTATTGAGTTCTGGGAAATCATTTTTCAAATGTTAAACAACATTTCAATAACTGTTCATTATTTATGAATAATGAGAAAAAAATAAGAATTTTATAAAACTTTAAAGTGAGTTCTTAGAATATTATTATTTAATTTGCCAAATTTTCATGCAATTTGACTATGCAGAAATCCAGATATTCGATGTTAAAGTTTCATTAAAACGCAGGGTAGTATATAACTATATATATCATTTTTATCAAATCAAATAGCAGCCTCGAAACAAACCAGATTTAAAATTTCATCGAATTCTTATTATTTTAACTTAATAAGGTAACTACCTTAAGTGTACAAAAATTATAAGTCAATGGAATTTTTCATTTTTTTATGATGCAAGATTCCAAAGTTTAAATTAAAGTTGTTTCAGGAACCAAGACAGTGAAGTCGAAGGTGATTCCAATGGAGATCTGCAAATTGCTTCCCCTGGAAGTTCTGAGGCACAACAAACTTTGGCACAGTTTTGGCCAAAGGTTGCCGAGGAAATTAAAAAAATCACAACTGTGAGCATCTTTTACTTAACTGCATTTATCAAATAGAATTTTCTATAAAACTCAATAAATTACTTTTGCATCTAATTAATATCTAATATATTTTTTAAATATCATTCTTATTTATTTATTAGATAAATAAATATTACAATATAACATTTATTAATTTAAATATTTTCTTACCAATTCCTTAAAATAAATTTTACAGAATTGACATAAAACATAAAATAAAAAATCTTTCAGATGGACTTAAAAACACAATCGCTTCCTCTGGCGAGAATAAAAAAGATAATGAAACTGGACGGCGATGTAAAAATGATAAGTGCGGAAGCACCGATGCTCTTTTCAAAAGCCGCAGAAATTTTTATCCACGAATTGACGCTGAGAGCTTGGGTGCACACAGAGGACAACAAACGACGAACGCTGCAGAGGAACGATATTGCGATGGCAATCACTAAATATGATCAGTTCGATTTCCTGATAGATATCGTTCCCCGAGACGAACTTAAGCAGAGCAAAGCCCAGTCGGACGGTGCTGTTCGCACCTCTATGAACTCTGACCAAGTGCACTACTATTTCCAGCTAGCGCAACAACAGGCAAACCAGAATGCACAGAACAATGGCACCACTGCACAGCCAATCCAAATAGTCCAGCCTGCCACAGGGCAGATTCAGACTATTAATATTGGAACACCGGTTGAGCAGGTTTTTATATATATATTTACATATATAATATTTTATGTGTATAGAATTTTAATGGGGAACAATATAATTTTTTCATTTGTCTGTTTTTTCTATCATTTAAATCGTTGATTTTTTAAAAGGATCTTTCATTTAAATTGCAATTTTGCAAACATTTCATTTGTATTTACGATGTAAATTATATTTAAGGAAAATAAGACAAATCAGAGCCTTTTTAGTTTTACCTAATTTTATTTATCTCTCACTGTTATATTCAAAATGAACAATACTAATAATTTAATAATATTGTATCTATCCATTAGATAACAATGCCACAATTATTTTCCCAGGAAAGTAACACGAATACACCCCAAACCGTCACAGTACAAAGTCCGCAGCAGACAACTGGACAACAAGTCATTCAGCTGCAACCTCAGCAGACAACGACCTCCCAACCAGGAGGAATCCAGATAGTCCAGCAGATGGTGACACCTAACGGCGAGATACAGCAGATCCCTGTAATTATCTGTACCATCGTTACTAAATTCCTTACCAATGAAGATTTAATATAAATATTTAAAAAATAAATTAATTTAAAACCCTGCAAAAAATATTTGATAGAAATGAATAGAAAATGATAAACAATTTTTAGCCAAATTCCACATTCAATCATCATAATATGTTTATAAATATTATACTGGGTAGTAATAAAGGGTATACTCCGTATATTGAGAAATAATAATAATAATATTAGTATTATTAATTTTATTATTATTATAGTATGAATAATAATTTTGACTTTCCGATTTCGCAATTTTCAGATCCAGCTGACTCCGCAACAGTTGCAGATGATTCGCATGCAAGTGCAGGGCGGAAGTAATCAGCCAATCATCATCCAAGCAGCGCCAATTCAGGCGCAGCCGCAACTCATCCAAGTGGCACAGGGCGGCCAGGCGCCTGTGTTCCTGCAGACGAGCTCTCCCGACAACGAATAACCGCGAGCCTCGTTGCGTTTCCGTTTAGCTGTATCTAAGAGTCGCCTTTTGTTAAATTATTGTATTTTAGTTGTCTCGATTTTCTATCAACCGAAGAAAACTCGCTGAAACAATAAAAGTATCGTCTGTATATCTGCTTTTGACTTTTAAAACCAATAACCATAATATTCTTCTGACAAAAATTCGTTGAGATCTCTTTATTAACAAAAAATCCATTGTTTCGCTGTTTAAATTAAGTATTTGAACTATTCTCCGTTAAAAAATCTTAAATATCCTCGAAATATACGGAAAAATGATAATTTAATCCCAAAATCCCAAAATTATCTAATCCCAAAAAGATTAAAAGCAAAAAACAGCGCCATCTGCAAACTACTCTTACAGATGGCGCTGTTGCCTAAAACCACGAATATCTAGCGAACCTAGCGGATTTTCCTAAAACTACGAAAAGTGGCGAACATAAAGCAAATCGACATTAATTATTTCCAAAAAAATCACTTTCTACTTCATTTTCAATTAGAATGGCCTAAATTATAACGTAAAAATGACATTTTTACGTTATAATTTAGGCTGTTCTAATTGAAAATGAAGGCAGAAGAGTTATATGTGCAGTTATAATTAAAGTTATATAATTGAACATTGTCGTCATTATAAATGTAATATTTGTGACAAAAAGGGCACTTAGAAGAGAATGTTATAGAAGTTATTGTAACATATGTCCTTCTTCTGGTCATTTACAGTATAGTTGTAAATTCAAATCCTTCGTAATCTTTTGTGATTTTTGTAATGAACATGGACATCTGACGGAAAATTGTCGTTATTATGGGAAAAATACTACACAATATAACTTTGATAAAGCTGATACTTATATTTCACATGATTATGTTGAAATTCATAAATCAGAAGCTCATACAGGAGAATTTGTTACCTTCAATCAAATAAAAAACGAATCAAGACATGACACAGAAAGGAATGAGTTGAAGAAAATTTATGCTTGTGTATTGAAATATGAAAATACAGAACTAAGTTTTAATCTTGGAAATTAATGAGTTTTACAATTTGACTATTACAATTTGACAGATTAGAATATTTGAAAAAGATTCAATAGCCTTTTATATTTTCCTCATGAAATTTATTGTATTTTTCAATAATTTATCGTTTGAAAATCGAACTTGCGAAGATTCCGAGTTCGTTCGCCAGAGGGCGCCAGGTGGTTTTCGCGTCTCGAAGGAAAGGAACGAAGAAGGGAACCGACGACCGCGAAGGAGAGGGAAAAAACGCTCCCAAGGTCGACCTGGTATTGTCGTGGATTGGACAGCGTCGTCGAAGCGAAATGAAGTGAACTGAAGTGAAGTAAAGTGAAGAATAAAGATAAGGCAGGCGGCGTAAGATGTAATCTGACTCGTTGCGTTGCGTTCTTTAGCCACGCTGGTCGCTTCGCATGGCTGAGTTCAGGACTGGCTGGTGCAACTTGGATTATGTTTCACGTGGCTGCGGTTCTTGTCTGGCGAGTCGCGCAGGAAGGCCCCAGAGCCGCAGCCACCGGGGATCATTATTTAATAACCGACGGCGACTCGACGATTAATTCGAGACGCCGCGATTTCGAATCAAGCGACGAAAATGGTCGCCGAAATGGTCGGTTCGCGGTTTGGGAAGGAAAAGGGGAAATTATGGGAAGGGGTGGTAAAAGAAGAGTAATTGAAGGAGAAGAAAAGGAGACGTTGATGAAGGTGAAGGTAGAGAAGAATATGATGAGATGAAGATAAAGAAGAATATGAGGAAGAGGGGAACAAATAAAATAATGATGAAGGTGAAGATAGAAATTTATAAAAGGATAAAATAAAAGATGAAGAATGAGAAAAAGAAGTGAAGGAAGGGAAAAAGATGGAGAAGATGACGATTATGAAGAAAGTATGTGTAGAAGGTACAATAAAAGAATAGTAATTTGAAGAAGAAGAAGAGTTTGATGAATATCAAAACAAACAAGAATAATGAAAAAGGGGAAGATACAAATTTATATTTTGAAATGGAGTAAGGGTAAAGAATAAGACGAAGAAACAAAAGATGCTTTTTCGTCTTATTATATCAGTGGTTTTGAGGAAAAACCAGTTAAGTAACATTTTTGGACAAATTTGGTTAAGAGCGGAAATTGATATATTTTTATGTATATTTTCATTTGGGAATGTTATTATCTTATGTACATTTTGCTCAATTTTGATAAAACATAACCAGTGAAGTGTCATTTTTTAGGAAAAACCAGTTAAGTTCCCATTCAAAATACATTGGAAAACTTAAATTTAATTTTGGTAACTTAAACATTATATTTTACCTTTATCGTGCATTAGAAATGGTACCCAATATACATAAAAAGATTCATATAAAAAAGCAAAATCACAAATAAATCACTTAACTGGTTTTTCCTCAAAACCACACAATTGTCATCCCCCTATTTCTTCGGCAACCATTCTTCCTCGCTAATCCGATTTTTCTCTGTGCATTATTTATACATTCTGCTTTTTATCGCTCCACTCCCGCAATTCGATTGAAAAAGAAAAGTACGAAGCGAAAGAGTCGTCCGATTAAAAGCTTTTCTCTCCGGCGCACAATGGCATTGCTTTCCGGTCAATTTTGACGCAACGCGCGATTTGCATAACAAGCTCGAGAGGCACGGTTCCACGAGTACACGTAGCCTGCATGAATGCGAGGACAATCCGCGGACAGATGAATGATTCGAAATGATGTACACTCATTGAACGTGGCCGTTCCGCTCGCAGCAAGGACACGTCCCGAGGTACCGTTCGGGCCGCGAGTCAAACCGGACGAATCGCCGGCGCAATTACTATCGCGAAATTAATATCGCCGCGCATTTTTGCCGGGCTTCCGGCGCGTATCGGGCACAATTTCGCAACGACTTTCGCGCGCTTGCGACACATATTGTTCGCCGGCGTTGCGTTACAAAAATGTCCCGATTAAATTAATTCAGCAATCGCCTTTTCCCCGGCTATCAATGGAATATGATAATTCGCGCGCTGTATCGGCCGATGTAGGAGTCGCGAGGTATCGGATGGAAGTTATTTAGATAAGGATAAGATTGCGCGCCTTGATTGGCGTGCGTTTTAATATGCGACACAATTTCACCGACACATCTTGATACGCTTGTTTTGCATTCGGCCTTTATTCGATTTTGGCTTTTTATTTGTCGCGATCCGATTGGAATCGCGATTCCGTTCCGTTTGCGACAAGGGGAATTCGACGAGACATGTGCTCGATGTGGCGCGTGAATGGAATTTTTTTTTTGAGATTTCGCGTTTTGATTTTTGTTTGTGAAAAATGTAAATTTAAATGCATTTGTTATTTGTTGTCATTTAAGCTGTTGTTAGATACGTTCAACTTGTAGAAAGTGAAAAATGTGAAAATTGAAACATACAATTTTTATTCACATGAAAAATGTGTTGAAGAAATTATAGTGCGTTGTAACACAATTAATGAAACACACAAAAACAAAGTTTTGTCTGTTTCGTTAAGAAAATGCAAACAAAAAGTGAAAATATAGATTAAGCTTTGAAAAATACGTATATGAAAATAGACGGTGATTAATTGCATTTGCGATTTTCAACATTTTTTACCGTCTAAATATTAAGTTTTTAATTCAAAGTTCTAACATTGATTAAATGAGAACAGCACTGCATTATATCAAGCAAAAAAGTTTAATTTATATGTAATTTAATTAAGTTTGTCAGACAAAAAGATCTAATTAATAGTTTCTGAGTTAGATCATCGACACAATGAAACATTTTATGCAAAATACTACATGGTAAATTCTGCATGGAAAGAATGTATCATGTAGTACTGAAGATAAATATTTGATAAATAATGAATAAGTGTTAAAGAATGGTACAAAATATTGTGATGCCACAGAATAAAGCAAAATTAAGAAATCTGACATAATCACAGTTTATGTCTAAATAAATGATTATATTTGCAATTTATAAAGAAAAACCCCATTATAACAAATCCTTCGATTTAATTTGTTTATACATATTAATATAAAAAATATGTGAATGATATCAAGAAAACCTGTCCTAACGAAATCATCAAAAAACACATCATCATTTCAATAACATAGTAACTTTTTGTTTGGCACCCTAAATATCCAGCCCTTCGTGTAAGAACTACCTTAATTTATATTTTCCTGGTAAATTTTTAATAAAACTTAACGCACCTTGACAAATTATAACAATGAATATCCAAGCTACTGATTTCTCAATAATTTGGAAAATTTTAGCATTTTAGCTTCGAAATGCCACTTTTTCGTAATAATATGTTAAATCAAAATCATAACTTTTAAAGGGCTAAGTCCCGAAAAAAATTACACATATTTAAAGCAATATTTCTAATGTCTGTTATAAAAATTTCAAGAAAAACTCATCATTTTTAAAATAACTATAGAACATTCGTAATTCATTTTGGTTGAGTGTACATTTCACTGTGAACATATGAGAAGTTTGAAATTGTAATTCTGCGAGTACTCGGGATTTTTGCACTTAGTTTATCTGCGAGTGTTGGTTTAATAAAGCTAAAAATATGTGCGCACACCTCATTAAGATGTATCGTGAGTTATGACTGCGGCAATGCGCTGCGTGAAAATGATCAAAGAATGCAGGCACAAGAAGCGGTTATCACACTCGCAGCGCCGGGTCTTATCGATTTGATTCGAGTAATGCGTATTGCTCAAATGGTTATAAATAAAGGGATTAAATAAGTTTGATAAAGCCGAGCTCGCCGCGGATGTAGTCAAATATCGGTGTCCGACGAGCGAAGTGCATAATTCAATAAAACCTTGCGTTGAAAATCGCATGATACGTTGCGACGCCGATAACGGTTATCAACGATCGAAATTTTATCGAATCAATTTCACCGTTTGTCCGGAACGAAAAAAAAAAAAAAAACGAAAAACAAAGCCGGTCCTTTGTGTGTTCTGGATCGGTGAAAGATGAAGAGACTTTCGGCGGCAAAATCGCCACTTTTCGGTATTGCTATACCCCGAAATGACGACATCCGTGTCAACACGTAGACCACCGTAAAGAACGACGAAATTCATTCATAGTCGGATTTGACGCGACCGTTTTGTCCGCGCGTTTCAGCCACCGACTTCTGCCGGCTACAATCCTTTATGAAACGTGATTGTCCGTCAATAATGGGACATCCGTTTCCGTTTGTTAGATAGTTTTACCGGCTTAACTCTCTAGTAGTCGCTGCCAAAGGAAACGCGCCAAGTTTTCCTCTCAAAATAAGCTCGGCAAGCGCCTCCTTTCAGACGGGATTTAGCCGTTTTTTCCTCTTTCTTTTTCCCGTCCAGCGCCTTTGTCGCCCTATTATTACTACTATTGAAATGTATAAACTACGGCGGAAGTGATCCGGCGCGCACCGGATAAAGGAACTAAACTCTGTAAGGAAACGACCTTCCCTGTATTTGTTTAATGCACGAACTCGGTTGCGCCGTGAAAGGCAGATCCGCGTTTGCTGTTTGCCCAGGAATTAATATTTGGAATGAAAATACGTGTCTTGTGCGGATCTGCGTTTCAATGGCGTGTTTGGTCTGGACGAAAATCAAAGGAAAATTCACTTTGTGAAAATGTCTCGCGCGACAGATGGACGGCTCGCCAGGTGGTTTTTATGCGACCAAATGACGTGGGAAATTTCGATTTTCGACATGAAAGGTGTTGTGATAATATTTTCATTGTGAACTGAAGTGTTGAGAGAGGAATTCGATTTAAGGTGGGACTATCATAAATCGAAAAATTACAAATTTTTATAAAATTGACACATGTAGTACAGTTTGCTACGATCTATCATCTGACTCTTGTAAGAAAAAGTAACGTTCGCCGTTTAAAACCAGAGATATTGGATGTCGAAGTTGTGGGAAAATACATAGGCAGAATAGGATAACCTCAATTCAGTT
>JABFPB010006367.1:0-12104 GCA_022817645.1 Ceratoteleas bidentatus | reverse complement strand
CAAGTAACTTTTTCTTGACTCAAACAAGTCTTTTTAAGAGTGTGGTAACAGGATACCTAATGATGGCAAGGATATGATATCAATGTGGCAACAGTGAGATAGTATGCAGGATCCTGATCGCGAGCCAGCCTACTGACATATTAATGTCATATTGTTGCCATCATGTAACCATATTGTTGTCTGAAGAAAATACCTGAATGATAGCAGATGAATCCACACTTTTATTTTCTCACCAGAACTGCAGAGGACACTGAAGAAATTGGAATTTGATGATGATGATGATTGGTTTTGGGAAGATAATGGAAAAAGTTGTTGATTTAATTAGTTAGACCTGCCATGCTTTAGAGGAAAATAGGTCATTTTCCAGATTAGCAGTTCAAAGTTGTTGGTACAATGAGAAGTTTAAAATGAGAAAGCGCGTGATTGGATTTGGAGGCAGTGGAGCAAAATGACTATCTCAATCTAGCTACTGGATAATGGTTATGAGGGAAGAAACAGATCATTAATAATGACCTGTTTCTAGTCAAAGAAAACATACATCTATGAACATTTCCTACAACCAGTGATGTCTTCCAATGTCTTCAAATCTCTACTAATTTTGTTGAAAAGTAAAGGACCAACAACAATTCCGTTCCATAATTAGAATAAATGTATCCATACTAATAGTCGATCAAATTAGTCTATCCCTTCGCTGCCATTGCATTAAACCTAAAAAGAAGCAAAAACATTTCTATTCTGTTTCACCCAACTTTTTTCCAGCGCAATTAATCCAAATCTAATACACTCCATCAATGTCCTCGATCCTAAAAGCATCGGGTAAGAACCTCAGCCGCTCAAGTCGAAATAACTCCATCACTGCGACTTCAATTAAATCAATTAGCGATAAGGTATCCATGAAAGCGTTTTAATTGAATTAAACACTTGTTAAGCGTGAAAGTTATTGGCTGCGCAAACGCAGAACAATGTTGGCTCTCATTTTAAATAATGCATTGTACGGTAAGTCGCCGGGAACAATACGTGGCAAGAGAATCTAAATAATCTCGAGTGCAGGCAATTACGGGCGGCGGGTGCAATCATTCGCTATAATCAGGGCACATTTCTGCAATTATTTATTGGAATCCGAATGCTAATGCGCAGTAATTTGTATATCCAGATTGAAGCGAAACGCGTTTTATTTGCTTTCCCCTCTTTCTCACACTGCGTAACGTCGAGCATTCTTGATTCGTCGGCACACCCCGTTTCTCTTAATAACGAACGGTGTTAATATATACAATGACATAACGTAATGACGGCATTAAAACCACATTACGCGTTTAATTTATCCGGCGCATCTTTTTATTTCTATACTCGATATTTCTCGACAGCATCTTGATAAATTGGCAAGTGGATTGCCCGTACCAGTAACTTATGAAGTTAGGTTAGGTATTATTGCGCGTGAGAATTTCCCAGCACACATACGATAAACGGCCATACTGGTGCCTCAAACTGTTTGCCCTCGAATCGACTGAAAAATTTACTACAATTATGAATTTCTCAATTTTTCGTTTGAAAGTTGATTTACTTGTATTAAATTTAAAAAATTTCAATCATTATATCCTTTTTATGATTGTTACAATTTAGTAACGTGGTTTTTATGTGTTCGAAATTGCTTTATTTGCAAACTAATGTCAAAGAGTTCATTTCGAATTTCTGGTGGGAAACAGGGAATTTCCGCTTGGCATTTGAATGGAAAAGGAAAACGGGTGAAAAAGTTGCGGACAATTATCGGTTTCGCGTTACATTTGAAATTGAACGCGTGGGATTAGCAATTTCGCATTCGCCGATGTTACTTTTATTTCGACATAAACGATTATCGCGGTGCAACGAAACGTCGTGTTCTTCGTCGCGTGAAAGTCACCGAGGAAAGAGGCAAAAGAAGCGAAGGTTGCGTGCACATCCGGTGTATCTTTGAAAACACGATAATGTCATTCGCCGATACGAAAATGACCGGAACGCGAGGCAAAGAAATTGAATTGCGTTTTGTGAAACAATTACGCTAATCGATCCGTCCAGAATTCGTTACCACATTTCTTACGCCGCGTCAGAATTGGCGGGAATTATTGGCAGGGCTTATTTCACGTTCAAATTTCGCGCCAAAAGTCAAATCGTCCAATCCAGTAAACTCTCTCGGTAAACCCGGCTGAAAATATTGTTTTCAGGCAAAATAATCGAACGACAATAAATCCTGCCGCACAATTTGTTTCCACCGATTATCCCCACCATTAATCCCAGTTTCGGCGCGAAATTTAAACGCGATAAAAGCGCAAAAAGTCGCGCCAATCGTTCCCACGCGGGGCACCGTAATGAAGATGATTTCTGCCGAAGACGTAATCATCGGCGGCCGATTAGCCTCGAAAAAAGAGCCGGTTTGGCGTTCGACTCCCACGCGGCGTCGGCCACTTTAAACAGGTGCCGCGAAATTCAATTCCGAGCGCCGGCCTCCTTTTTCACGGGCGAAAAAGGGCCCTGTTTCGTCCTTTTTCCCCGACATTTTTCACCGCACTTAATTTGTTTCCGAGAAAATTGTTTCGGATTAATGAATTTAGTTTTTAGTGTTCCACGCGAAGCCGTGTTCGGTTAATAGAGGCTGGCTTGTAAGCCTGGCGAAAAAGCGGCTGACAAATGAGATAAAACGAAACGCGGCGATTTCGTTGATTAAGCTGATATTTCATTTTGTCGTTCGCGATCGATCGATAAAGCCCCCGGAGATTATGCAGATCGGTTTGCGCAAATATAAACAGTCGTTAATGCCGCGGTGGGCCATTAGCGACAGGACCGTTAATTGCGACTTATTGGCGCAGGCGAGCCATTGATTATTTCGCCGGATGGCTTTTCAGGCGCCGCGGATATCGGATTCAAATGAGATTCTGACCGATCCGAGTTTCGATAATGGTGGCATCGTTTATGAACTCCGCGCAGCCGTGACAAATTTCGCAGAAATTGGCGCGATTTATCAAGTTTGGAATCGGACTCGCGAATCCACCGGAAGGTTTCAGGAAACTTCTTGTAGATTGTGAACTGTAAGAGTTTAAAGCTATCTTTTCCAAAATGTTGCAGTAAGTTATGAGACCTTTTCAGACAGTCTCTGTTCTCTTTCTGTTCGTTTTTCAGGATTTGAATTCCAGAGGACACTTTTCAAAGCATTCTGCTAAACAAGCAATTACACGTTTGGAACAAAAGGTTTAAAAAGTCGACTTTTTAACTTGCAAATTGGTCTCGGAAACGTGTACCTTGGAACGAAAAATGGAGAAAAAAGTCCGCGAGTGTGAGTTAAGGGCTGCGCGTTACGCAAAGTAAATCGTACAGAAAGAGCGAGAGAGAGGGCAAAAAGAAAAGAGGACGAAGGAATGGAGACGGAGGAAGAAAGAGGGAAAAAATGAAGAGGGCGCGCGCGTAGTAGGATGAACGGAAGTTCCGAAGGGGAAGCCGGGTTGGACGGTAGACCGGAAACTGCTAAAGGCCCACTTCGAAGTACTTCGGGCCAGCCGAACGGAATGCTAAACGCGTCCCGGAGACAAGGACAATCGTAACCGGAATGCGAATTTTTGCATCGCAACTTTCGGGAGATCGAATCGCAATCAAAGGTCACCGGATTGATTGTAATGTATGCAAATAGAAAAAACGAATTTCAAAACAGAATTGCCTACAAATTAAAAAATTATTATCTCGAACTGAACATTCAAAAAATAGCGAAATAGACTAAAGTAATTAAATTTAGTCTATTTCGTCTATTTCGTTGAATCTAACTGATATGTGAAAAAATATTTTTTTAGCACATTTCGGATTTAAAACAAAAAGCTCGTCTCGCGGAGAACGAAAGTTATTTTTAGCCGCGACGTCGCGATTAGAATGCAACAAGTAACGCGTAAACCTTTTCGGTGGCTGGCTTGGAAATCGTGTTAAGATGATGCGGCAAAATCATTGACAAATAAAACAGACGGACTCCCGATGAAGCATGAAAAAACACTGCACGCAGCGTTGCGAAATATGCATTCATCATTCCGTCGCAACAACGTTTCAAGCCAGTTTCTGCCACCGCGGAAAACGTCGGCGCAAAAAGACCGATTCACTTAATCAGTCTTATCAAAATTACGTTTTCCGATTGATTTTGTTTTTTGCTAAATTCAATAACCTCGCCGGCGATTGACCGCTTTTTTCTTCGTCACCCGAGAAACACGTTTTACTTAAACCGTCTAATTCCCGCGTTCATCGCAACAAAATGTCCTTTTGCGCCGGCAAATCTCGCCGGCGCAGGAAGAAAAAGGTCGAAATACGCGATCCGATCGATAAACTGGTCGCTCGCTATAATTAGCCGTCGACAACTGAAATCCTAATCTTCCCGAGCGGCGACGTTTTTCCCCGTCGAGCGCGCTCTAAATCATTTCCATCGGCAGCCGAGTTAGCGCTAATAAACCATTTGTATGTGGCGCGCTAACCGTGTAGACGATAGCGAGTAGTCCGTGTCTCATTCACTAACTCGGCGCGCGTACTCCCGTACATTATTGTCCGACAACTATCCGTTTCCGGCGCTATCGCGCGTCTACGTGTTTGTCATAAGTTTTCTCGGCCGGCACTTTTTCAGCCGGCCAGTTGCTTTTTTCGCTTTCACACTTTCGATTAATTACCTGTTTTCCTGCAGGCGAATAGACGCGACGTTTTTAGCCGCGCGATTCGCGACGTTTTTGCCACCTCGCTCGCTAACAGGCGAGATTTATGGCCGAGATACGAGCACACTTTTTCGACTGACCATTTGTCGGGACGAAACTGACGTAAAGTGATTCAGTGAGTTAGAGGGGTGTAAGAGAATTGGAGGGCGTTTTGAGTCTTGCTTGATTTTATTTTGATTTGAGTTGGAAAAGGAGTTTATTTAGATTTCACAAAACTTCAATTTAAGTTTGAGTAAATGAAAGTTCAACTTGAACTTGATTTAAGTTAAGAAATCGCCTTTGAATCGAAGGCAGTAATTTTATATTTGACTAAACCGTAATTTGAATCCAGAGTGAGTTAAGATTGAGTTAAGTCAAACACTGATAACGATTTGAGTTTAAAGTCAATGAGTAGTTAAGAATTCCCTCCAACTTCAGTTCGATAATTTTGACTCAAGCTTTATTTGACTTGAGTATTAATCTCGTTTGTTTTGAGTTGGAGAAATAATTGATTTGGATTTTATTTAGACGCTGAGTTTAATTCAAATGGAGTTATAGTAAATGAAAGTTCAACTTGAGTTGTTTAACTTGTACTTGATTTAAGTTAAAGAAATCGTGCTTGAATCAAAGGTAATATTTGTATGGTTGACTTAATCTTAATTTGAATCAATAGTGAGTTAAGTTGAACTCATGTCAAATTCTGAATTCCACTTCGACATCAGATCGAAAATTTTGACTTAAGCTTTGTTTGACTTGAGTCTTAATTCTGCTTGAATTGAGTTAGAAAATAATTTATTTAGACTTTACTTAAACGTTGAATTCAGATTTAAGTGAATTTTGAGTAAATAATTATTTAACTTGAGTCTTCGTCGCATTTGTTTATAAATTTTTATTTAAATCGAGAAGATTTGCTTTTTCATTTATGTTTGATTTGAGCTTGATTTAAGTTAGAAAAATCGCCAAGATTGACTTAAGTGAAACATTGATATCGATTTGGGTTTAGTCGTATTGACGTTACTAAGAATTGTTAAAGTTTGACTTATTTCTGTCTTAGTTTTAGTAGATAACTTTTATTTAATCTTGGACCAAGCTAATACTGAAGCTGAACAAAAGTTTGAATGCAAACTTCTACTTGATTTAAGTCAAGAAACACCGGAAATATTGCTCCAAAATGACTTAATTTACTGCAAAGTACTCAAATCAAACGCAGACTTGCTACAACACTGTATCTCTACATTCCAGAAGAGTTGAAATTAACTCATTAAATTATGTCAAATAAAATTGTCTCGCGCACTAATCGTCATGCTTCGAAAAAAAGACGTCATTACGCTAACTGTTCATTTCTCGATGAATAATTTAGCGTGTCTCATTACGGTCGAGCATTCCGACTTGTAATTGTACAACCTTTATCGTCGCGTCGTCACGGTGTACGTTTTCAGTGCGTTATTATAGATTGTAAAATTGTGCATAAGCAAACAAATTAAAGTAACGCTGGGCGCCCATTAATAACGACGATTTATATCTTTCTAACAAAGTTGTTGACCTTGGGGTTAAGGTTATCAGCGCGACGATATGGATACACTTATTAAAGTAATACGCCGTAGATTTGCACGCCGGCGTTCATTTGTGTTCATTAACATCGACGTGTGCATACATTTGTGTACATTACCATAAGATGCGCGAATTATCAAAACATATCAAATAATCGCTCCACCCCTGCGAATGCCATCAAATTATTCATGAATGCGAATGTAAATAAAATATAAATTGAGGCCATTGTATCGTCCGATAGGATCAATCAAATGGCACTTTTGTCACGCGTTGTTCCCACGAAAGGGCTCCGTTATTTGCTGTGGCCGTTTAATCCAAAGATCTATCAATTGCAATCTGTTCCACAGATCCAAATCCAAGAACTTAATTTAGGGGAATAATTCTCTAAGTTAGAGAAATTTTTCGGGAATAAATTTCTCAGTTTAACTAATGAGTCACTTTGAGTCACATGCTATGAGTCACATACTACATTGCAGTTAGAGGGTTGTTTTTTAGATGAGTTATTAAAAACCTATGTAAAAATATGGAAACATTTTTACAGTGAAAAATCATGATAAATATAACTCATAAAAATTATAAATCATTAAAATGGCTAAATTGTTAAAAAAAATTATTGTTTTTCCTCATTCTTTTATCCTGACTTTTCCAATTTTATCTTTCCTGCTGCCTCAAAATTCATTTTTTCAATTGAAAAATCAACTAAAAAATCTTCAGCTTCCGAATGTCGGCACAACGTAGCGAAGCGAAAGGGGTTAGTCGTAAAAATCGCTCGTATAGAATGACGTACGATCGGGCGGTGGTATCGGTGTATCTAGTCAGCGAATGCGCGGACTGTTGAATCGCCCGAAGAAAAGCATTGAAAGGAGAGTATCTATGATTCAGCGCAGAAACGGAGCGGGACCGGTTTGCGAGCGAATCTAGCACCTGATCCGCGATTGTGCGTTTCGCGTTGTCGTAACATAACTGATCGCTTCCGCCAGGAACGAGATTGGTTATTTACTATGTTGCCGATAGAAATATGGCAGCGCGGGGATATTAGTACGCGTCTCGTCGCAGCCGGCTTTACGCGCGGCTCAAAACGCCGATGCACGCGGCGATAAACGACTTATGATTCGGCCGGAATAAATTTCAATTAAGGGCGTGATTTATCGCCGGTTTCACTCGGGCCGATTTCGCGTGTTTCCGCGGTGAAATCACGTGTTAACACGTGAAAAGCCGATCGGCGAAAAAGGCGACGGAACGGCACTGGAAAGAGAAGGATGTGGTCGCAGTCGCGAATTTATGTGCCGGAATGCGCGATTATGTTGTAGCGCATGCAAATGGATGGATAAACGGGTACGAGTAAATGGCTTAGCTGGACGCACGGTGATATGAAAGTTGGCGTTCGGGGGGATGAGTTGAGGTGATGCGTTTTGCGATCAAGCGATTTGCTGGAGATTTGCTTTGGAGGCGAGTTCGAATTTTTTTCCTGGGTGTCGAGGAAATCGTGTTGTATTTTTATGTTAGATTGTGGATTGGTTGAAACTGATTCAGGCGATTTGTAGAAAAAAAAGTTTCCTGAATAAAATTCTAGTTGTGAAGTATAGAAAGAAAGAAACTATTTGAAGTTAGGTTAACCTCAAATAAAAAACAAATATTGCTCCAATGTTAAAAAATTTATTCCATTCTGATTTAGCCAATGAAAACTTCGATTTCTCTGCACACTCTGACAAAAATTAAATCTTTTATATATATAGTATATTTGGTGCAAACATACTCTATATTTGGAAGTACCAAAATTATATTTACATTAAAATTATTCATTGAAATATACTGATGTATTAATTCCAAATATGCGTTTCCTCGCAAAAGCCGTTGAACACTCACACGAAACCCGAACCCCTGAAAATCCGTCCAGTCAAACACCCAAGATTCGTCCGCCCCGCGGCAATGACAGTAATCGCAATTCGTCCACGAATCGCGGACACAAAGCATCTGCCCGGTTATTAGACGGCCGGTCATTGCGTAACGTACTTCTGCCGTTCGAGAAAACGACACCGTGGGCAGCCAGGCGTGCGCCGTTCCTGCCGAATTTCGTCGATCTCTTTCGGCTATTACGAAGCCAGTTAAAAATGATGTATTCAAATATTTTTAATACATAAATATTAAGAAACATTATCTACGAGAAACCCAAAATGGTATTTGTTTTAAACAGTTTTAGATAAAAAAATATTGCCACAATTAGGACTCGAACTCCAGACCTGAGACTCAATGACTCACTGAGGTACTGGTCTTAGATCTAAATCCTACACCCCGAGTTCGAGTCTTCATTGTGGAAGTTTTTTCTCTAAAAATTTAACTTCAAAAATGAAGAAAAAAGACATATCGAAAAAAATTTGTATATTTCAAAGAAATCTGATGAAAAAGTGTGGAAAATGATTTAAAACGTATGTTTCAAAATATTGTAATACCTCACTTCTAACATGGCGTCCCGAAATAGCGGGAACTCTTCATTCGTTAATGAAAAGTACATTACGAACTAATCCGATTAGTCGAGGAGGAAGTGCTCATGCAATTTAAATTCGGGCGCTTTCGCGGCTCCTTAGACGCCGATATTCGCGGAGCGGATGTATTATAATCGACGCGGGTCCTTCTGACGTAGCGTCGCGCGTTAAATGCGGCCACGTGATCAACCTTTAATGTGCCGGGCTGCATGCATCAGGGGCGGAAAGGACCAGGCGTTGACTCGGCTGTTTTGCTGGTATATTTGGAACGGATTTGGGTCAGGTGGCGCTGGGGTGGTGGCGCGGTCGCGGATAATGGGAGCTTCGGAAATTGGGTGGGGCGATGTTTACAGTTTAGTGGGTGCTTTGCGAAGGGGCTCGGAATGGGTATGTAATTTGCAAATGAGGGTGATGGGAGAGGGGGAGGGGGTGCAGATGGGTGGTTATTTAGCGGGGCTTTGGTAGGGGGGGTTTATATTTTAAATAAGAAGAAATAATTCGTTTTTATTTAAAAAAATGTTTAGAGAAAAAAGAGGTTTTTAGCTACACCATTGCGAAAAGCTGCACCATTATTTTAAGTGCTGCGCAATTTTGATCGGATGCCGGAAAAAATGCAAACCTGACAGAAACAAATTATTCAATATGTAACAATGATGGTAATTGTTTGGTTCTTGGAAAAAAAAGATGATTTTTAATGTATGAATAAGCTTTGGACTTCTTGATATTTCCAAATCCTCTTTTAAAATAAAACAATTTTATCTTGTTTGTTTATTTGTATATATGTTTATATTTTTATCTTTCTATTCTACTTAAACTTGCATTGGTTTTGAATCAAATAATTTCCTTGAAGGAAGAATATTTAAGTTGAAATGAATGAAGGTTTCTGTCAGTGAAGAGAAGATTGCGCGGATGTAATTGGGAATCAGAAGTGTAAATGGAAGTTCGTATGTGGAACTCGGCAGTCTTGAAAATGTCTTTGAAATGAGTATTTGAAAATGAGATTATAACTCTTGTAATTAGAAGAATAATTTTGTCGTAAAAGATTGGCATTGTATAACAGGAATATTCTTATCTTCCTCTATAAAATCAAGCGTGTTTACAATATATTCCCAGTATATTAAAAAAATTGGGAATATGTAGGGAATATATTGGGAATATATTGGGAATATATTGGGAATATATTGGGAATATATTGGGAATATATCGGGAATATACCGAGAATATATTTTGTATACAAAATATATTGGGAATACCAATATATTCCTACTTTCACCAGAACACTTTTCCAAAATCCTTCAACAACCCCCCCCCCCACCTCTCTTCAAATCCCACTTCTCCCCAACTCTCTCCCCAACTTTCCCCGACAATCGACAGCCCTGCCAATTGCGCGACACCCGTACATTCTCTTAATTGACGAAAGGTTGCGCGAAAAGGTTGCACAACGCTTGCGTAAAATTGGCTGAAACGCCGATGAAAAGCGACATATATTAGCGAATGTGTGACAGGTAAAAGTGAATCGCGCCGACCTGAAACAAAGCGGCGTAAAATCCGCGCCGAGTTGCGCCGCTTGCGTGTGCACACACGTACACCGGCACGCCCGTCCGCGCGACGAAGGACTCATCCCCCCCTCCCCCCTCGCGTGCACCTGAGGGGGGGCGGCGGGCCGCATGTGAACAAAAAACGGAACAGAACGGAACGGAACGGAGGGACAGAAACAACGACGCCGCGGAGAGGGGGAGGGGGAAGAGGGGGGAGGGGGGCGCAGGTTGGCACTCGAGAGGGGTCTTCGCAAAGTTCTGGCTGGGTGAGCGCGCGTCCGGTCATTAACAGAGCTTATCTACATGAGCACACCTCGAACGCACACAGACGAGGGGGCACACACGCGCGTTGTTTTCTCGGGCCCCGAGAAAACCGTCGTCGCGGCTGCCTTTATTTGGCCGTTTCGAACTTGTTCGGTTATTGTTGTACGAGAAGGCTGAGCACTTAATTGCGCTGGATTTAATTAATGTCGCTTTAGGTCACGGGATGGGAACGCGGGCAGGCTAATTGAGAGATGGCGGAGATGGGCCGGAGATTCGGAATTGTAAAAGGGTAGAAGGGGATATTGGGAGGGATTTGGGATTGGGATTTTGGAATAAAGGTATTCACTGTGAAAAGTTAGGAGTTGAACAAAAAAGTGTTGAAGAAATTTTCATTCCAAATTGGTGTCCAGAAAAATCCCCACCAACGATATTCTTTGAAGAACATTCCCACTGAAGAAAGTGTGAATTCCCATGATTTGTCTAATCATTGAAATATCTTGGTCCTAAATTTTCATTTGTGATAAATCATGGCAATTGAAGAGAAAAAAATGTAGGACGATTTTACGACACATATGAAGATACAGCAATCTTATTTTTAGTAAAAGAAACCTCTATTCTGACCTGTAAATATTAACTGCAAAAAGGAGTTGATTTCTCGAGATTGACACCAAAATATTTCACACTTCACTCCTAAAAGCTTCGCTCCTGAGATTTTTAATAGTGTAGGTGAAGGTTTTGCATTCGATCAGAATTAAGTCGAAAAGTTTAGGATGGGAGAAATCGGCTGAGTTGGGGTAAATGAACAATTTAGTAGAAGTGTTTAATATGTATGATTTTAAACTAAATTTGTGTGAAGCATGAGGAGAAGTAAAAATTATGCGAGGAAAGGTTTAGTTGTATAATGATTGGTTAGACTTAAAGAGTTGGATCAATTCTATATGATGAGGTGAAAGCAACTGCCTACAGTTAATGAACTGAGTAAAATAGTTCAGTGAATTTTATTGTATTATGAAGTAATTACGTAATATAGTATATTGATTAGATAAAAATTTGTTCATAATTTTGAACACATTTTCTCAGATGATACAGTATATTTTTCTTGGAGTTCCATGAAAATGTACTTTATAAAGTAGGAATATTATATTCGGAGATATAACAATTTTTTCCAAATAGGACAGGATATGACACGATAACTATGTGATATCATAAAATTTAGTGAAATTCTAGGACTGTTTGGTATATGTCTTTCTGAGGACTTTGCGGTGTTAAATTATTAGATGTAACTATAAGGAAATCAGGAAGATGTATCACATATTAGAAGTATCACATACTACAAAGAGAAAAGAAATCTGTATCAGACAATAACTTGTATAATGTAGACAATTTTCGTCGATTTTAGTCAATGCATTGTCCGATTCCGGCAAAAATTGTCTTATTTAGACAATGTCGCTTCTGCATTTCTCAATGTAGGTAAATCGGACGGACTTTATACGCCAACCAATTTCGGTTTAGTACGACCGCTGCGCCATCTGCGCTCGAAGTTGTCAGTGGAAACGAAGAATTGAATTTGCATTTAATCGAAT
>JABFPB010006366.1:0-12102 GCA_022817645.1 Ceratoteleas bidentatus | reverse complement strand
GTAGGATTAAAATTGTTGTTTAGTTTTGGTTTTTATGTTTTTGAGTTTGCAGAGAAGTAGGGTATTGCAAGAAATTTTGTGGTGTGTAAATTAATTTATAATCATCGTTTAATTAGTAAAATCGTTTAGACTGGTGTTGTCACAAAATATGGCCTATATATCACTTTGTTTTTGCACTTACTTCAATATTTAATTACTGCTGTTCAAAGATAATTATTTGATTATAAAAAAAAAGTTTAATTAAACATTATCGGAAATATATGGCTTTAAGCCAATATAATTTAAAGCAAAACATAATCTGGAGTAACACTGTATTTGATGAATTGGTATAATTGTAGTGATTTATTAAATGACATGTTAAGGTAATCAAAATGAAAATTAGAGAAACTTTTTGAAAACGTTTTTATATTTTATGAAATAGATTAAGAATAAAACGTATATAATAATATAAAAAAAGATAAAGATTATGCGACATCAATCATATAACAGAAAACGTCTATTAGTTTTGACACGTAACTTTTCTCGATTTTAAAAATATTTCGAACATATTTTCGTACACTGTCGAATACTCCAAGAATTCCCAGAATATTATATATACCAATATTATAAACCCAGCATTTATATGACAGTGAATAAAAAAAAATAATCATAACCTTCCCAAATTAGTTTTCTTTGTATTAAGGAAAATGAAACGATACCAAAATAAGAATTTAAATAAATCTAAACAATATAATTAAAAAGCTTATATATGTTTGGAGACATTTTTTACAAAAACAATTTCAGGCTTTTTTAGTCTCTGGTGTATATCCTAATTGTTAATTATAACAAAAATTGTTAGACCCCTGCCTGAAACTCTTTTTAAAATGTTAGTGCCACTCTGATAATGTAAATTTGATCTGTAACTTTACACTTTTCAGTTTACATTTCTGCGCCCTTACGAAAAAATGGTCCATCTAAAAGCCATAGTCTCACCGAATCTTTCTTAAAGCAAAACAAATAATCCACGTCCGGCTGTTTCCCACCGATGGAATATCATTTTTCAAATCCAATCATCTTCTCCAACTGCTTCGATTTCAAACAAATATATTCTCAAGTGCTCTGTAAAAATGAAATGGTTCTTTAACCAGAATTGGAGAACAACGAAATGCTCTGTACTTTTTTCCAAGCATCATTCCATCAGTTTTAAATCGATATTTTGACCCGAAATCTGGTCAAAGTGGTCTTTAGATTGTTTTTTTACTACAGATCTTAACATTCCATAAATGACTCATATATGTTGGAATATATGCGTTAGAATATTTATGAAATATTAAGATCCGTAGTAAAATATACATGGAGAAAAACATTTCAGTAAATTTTAATGATAATATATCATTTAGCAATCACGACGTATCGTATTTGGAAAAAATACGATACGTCGTATTCTTTTCCCATTTAGAAAAAAAATAATATACCTTCGAAGAACCTTTCTCAGATGATATGGTAATGTTTATTGACTTTCTATGAAAATATACTACATCGTTTAGGAATTTCCTTTCCTAGACGAATGTATACACTCTTAAAAATATTCGATCTGATTGAAAAAGACATTCACTAAAAATGTTACATTGAGGCAAGAATATTTGCATTCAGGCCAAGCAATTTACGTTAAGTCAAAACTAATTTGCTTTGATTCAAAGCAATTTTCTTTCCGACAATTCAATATTTTTAACAGTGCTCTTTTTTACAAGAAATTCTTGTTTCAAAGCATGTATTATTTCGTACAAAATTAACCCTTTTATTTCAGATCAACTGAGTGATTCAAGGAAAAATACATTTTTTAGAGAAAAACTACTTTTCTGTACAATCAGTACAAGTATTCTTTGTGACCGAAAATGAATGTCTTTTTTACTATAAAAGAATCTCTTTCTCACCGAAAAGAACATCTTTTTATCGATTCTAAAATGTAGGAGGAGTTAATTATTTCAGTTTACATAATAAAAGTTATAATATAAATTAAATATTATATTGAATAACAATTATTATTAATCACTGCCAATTTCAGTGCCAATTTCGGTGCATTTAATTTGACTGGAAACGTCACATATTTATATATATATATAATGTTATAAACAAAACTAAATGAAACTGCTCATTACCTACTTTTACACTACATTATATCGTTACACACGTTTGTTGCGTAAAAGGTATCGATATTTTTCCGCGAAAAAGCTTATCCATTTTTACTGAAAAGGCGAAATAGTTAAGAGGAATTGTGTTTTCATTTAATCCAATTTCTATCAAAAAGCCATTTTTAAGACTGTAGCAATTTTGTCCAAACTGGATACGATACGTCGCGATTACCATACGATATCGTAAAATTTACTAGAATTATAATAATTTTTAATAGAATATTTTTTATTGTGTTGACCATATCTACATAAATGTCTGCTATACTGAGAAAACCAATTCGTAAAAGGTACAACATATATCGTAACAGTTACGACACATATCGCATAAATTACAAATTTTTTTCGTAAATCATTCCGAATCGAGGTTCGCCAATTACAACGCATTATTCGCTCGGAACTACCAATCACAATCTTATTTCTTTACCTACAGAATTCGTGAAGTTTTACGAATTTATTTTCTCAGTGCATATATTGCCCACATACAATTAATATGTGGGCGATATATCTGTGATTTTGAGGAAAAACAGTTAAGTCACTTTTTTTGAGATTTTGAGATATTTGCGTTTAAATTTTCAAAAGTAAACTTTTGCATTGTTATATCAATCTTCTTTATGTCTATTCTTTATGGATACCATTTCTAATGCAAAATAAAGGTAAAATGTAATGTTTAAGTTATCAAAATTAAATTTAAGAATTGCTATGTATTTTAAATGGGAACTTAAAATACATAGCAATGGTTATTCCTCAAAACGGGTGCACTTAATTGGTTTTTCCTCAAAAATGACACTTCACTAGTTATGTTTTGTCAAAATGTACATCAGATAATAACATTCGACTTTCCCATATGAAAATATACATAAAAATATATCAATTTCCACTCTTAACCAAATTTTTCAAAAAATGTGACTTAACTGGTTTTTCCTCAAAACCACTGACATAGAAATATTAACTAGAAATTAATTTTCATTTTACATCTCAATACAAACTAAGCAAAATATCGAAAAACCATCTCCCCTTCCCCCCTTCGACGGAACTGCGGTTTCGCGTTCTTTTTCCCTTGCGCTCTTCGCACGCGTCCCGTTGCGCCGATCCGATCGCGGCCGCGCAACGTATGATTATTCGCGACGTTATTTTGACATTCCCGTGATCCGCGCAAAATAAAGCGTGGAAAAAACTTCCTGCCGCGGGCTAATGACGGCTCGCGGCACGCATGCATACATTTCGCTACGTACGCGCCGCTCCTACCGTTTGTCGCCGATTTTTGCGGCGTAAAACGCGCACCCTAATTGCGCCCGCGCGCCCGTAAATCCACTTTATGGACACTCCCGTAAAGTGCATGAGCGACCGATTTTTCGGTCGCGCTCCTTTTTCGAGCGTTTCCGGCGGTTTATGGAAATGCCTTTAAATGCCGCGCAAGAATTTCACGAAAGAATGCTAACGGTCCGACGAAATCCGGCAACGGGAAACAGGGAGGGGGGAGAAAAAAGGAGGGAAGTTGCGAAACGATCGTGATTGAGCGGATCAATCTCGGCTCGGGAAACGCCGAGATTAATGGCATGCTAATGGGAAAAGCGCCTCGGAGGCGACCCGTTTCACGGACGAAATTAATACGTCGGGGAAGTTGACAGTCGGTCGCGTAAGAACGAATTTGGCGTATCTTAATGTCTTGATGTTTGAGAGAAATGGTCGGTGGAATTGTTTGAAACTTGGAGATAAGGAATGAAAGATTAAATCGGAAAGTTGTCACTTGGGATAATGGTGATTGGATCGAGATAGTTATGGTTAGGGTAACACTAATGAGGCGTGTAAGATTTGGATCACTAACTAAATTTGGTTGATTTCGACAAATCATCTAAAATATTGGGATATTGATAAAAATATTTGTTTTGTGACACAACTAATGATTTTGGGTACTCATTTTTGTTTGATTTTGAATTTGTATATGATATGAAAAATGCTCTGAAAAACTCTGTAACTTACTTACAAATTATGGAAAGGGTTAATCATTTTTACAATCGGAAATTTTTCTGTCTTTAATTTTTATTTTCAATTTGCAACCAGTATTCAGATGAATTAAGAAATGCAGAAATTTTTTCACACTGAAAAAATATCCTTTTGGATGAAAAGGATATTTTGTCCAAAAAGAAAAATCGTTTTGTTTGCAGAAGAATGCTTTTGTTAGAAAAAGAATTCCTTTCAGGTTAAAAGAATATTCTTTTTGGTTTTGAATCCTTTTGAACCAAAAAGAATATTTTTAAGTGTGCAAATCGTTCACCTCATCAGATTTGATTAGTAAATTAATTATCTTAACTGGAAGTCAGAATCCTTTGAACTAATACCGATATCTATCCAATATTGTAAATTACCGTAAATTCAACTATCTTTTCTCGATGTAATTGCTAATTTGGCGTATATCTTAATGTTTCGATGAGTGTGCATTGAATACCGATTTATCTAGTCGAGATAGCCGAATCGGACAGTTTCTTTAATGAAAGATCGGTCGATTAATTGAATGAGGTATATGGCCTTCGGATTGACTAGTGGGAGTTTTGAGTTGGGAATGGGAAGGTCGCGGATTCCGTAGAGTGGCGATGAAATTATCATGATTTTGGATTTGAAATTTTTATGTGATAGGTAGGTCCATTATAATTTAAGGTACAAACTGTACATCAGAAATAATTAAATTTGTGACTAATTTTCAAATTAACACATTTTAATAATCTCTTAAATTAATAAAATGAGAAAATGAGAATCTACTTGATAAAAGACGATTTGATCAAGTAAAAATAAAAATAAAAATCAAATAAAGTAAATTAAATTATGACAAGACAGAAACTGAACTACTGAGACATTTTTGTACGCAAAATGTCTTTTAATATTTGTCATTCCTATCTGTTCAAAGTAAAGTGCATTCCATTTCATAGGATTCCATGTTTGATCTTGGAAGCTACTGCAAAATTACTTCGCATTCTTGTGAATTCTTCATATCAGCTGATTCGTGAATGTTTAAAGTAGAATATATCCACTGGAATACGGTTAGTCTATATTGACATTCATATCCTATCTAGCTTATTTCCACTTTTATTAAATAAAATTGTTGTCTTAATACCGATTTTATATCATCCTAATATCCTAAAAATTTCTTATTGAAAATTAATCCCAATTCCAAATTATCAAACCTGAAATTTGTAATCTAAATAATTTTGTACTCTACATTTTAATGTAAAATTAGTACCAAAATATACCAAAAAATATCAATTAAAAACATTTAGACAAAAATTAACCAATTAATACGATAACAAAATTACTTAAAAAACTTCTTGGTAATTATTTTACCAAAACATAAAATAATTATAAAATTTAATTTTATATAATTATGAAAATTTTAATAATTAATTATATTATAATTAATTAATAAAATTCCCTTAATATTTAGTTTCATTAATTTATTAATTGAACAAAGTGCAATATTTACTTAGTATTTATACAAGCACTTTTGCTCACAACATAAATCAACAAACTAAACTTAATTTAGTTGCATCAACCAAATATTTGGTCTGCCCAGCGAAATTCGCCACGATTTTGTATTTATGTGTATGTACCCACCCATCCTCCAAAAAATCGTGACACCACCGAAATTCCTACAATCAATACACGAGCTCCTTTTACATCAACCTTGCTTCATTCAAGGTAAAAAGCCCGACTAAACGAAAAAGAAAGTCGACTCCTCAAAAGAGAAATCTTTTTCTATCAATGTCGCGCGGGAAAAATCTATTCATCGCTCGAATCAGATTCCATTCACACCACTCCTACATCTATCACACCTTGTGCCTTCCAAATTCCTTAAAAAGTCTCCCAAGATACGCGCACCCGGCACAAAAATATATTCGAAATAAGTAAATTCAGTTATAAAAAATACTAAATTCGCATCAATATTATTTCTTCTGGAAAATTGCTGTATGTAGACACGTACTGAAACTTTAAATAAATTTACTAATTTACAAATAGACCGCATTTTAACCTAGAACAATTTCGCAGATTTTGGAAAAAGTGCGAATATAAAATGTAAGAAACCCATTCCTGAACAGATCGCAACATTCATACTACGTAAACAATTTCACTTAGATTTTATCATATTTTATATTATATTTTATATTTCACATATATTTATGTGAAATCAAAATGCCTTAATCCCACTAACAGTAAACAAATAATAAAAAAAACTGATGTCGACACTCCAAAAGAATAATATCGTCATATGTCACTTTTTTACTTTGTAACCTACGATAAGTTTTGTCCCTTTTTAAAAATAACAATATTTAGAATTGTTTTATTTCTTTAATTTATCATTATTAGTTAAATTGTATGCATTTGTGTAGAATTCAATTTAAAAAACTGTAAAAATTAAAAACTGAAAGACAATTAGTTATGAAATTCTTTTCAAGTATCAAACTTTATCATAGGTTACAAAGTAAAAAAGTGACATATGAGTTTCAATGTTATTCTTTTCGGGTGTCGATTTTTACAATGTGCCTAATATTGTTAAATATGAATGCACCCTCAAAACTCACCTTTCGCAGATCAATCCTTAAAATCACCTCTCCTCTACAAAATCCTCAAAAACTCCTCAAAAAACCGACTATTCCACCACTGACTGCATCGCACTCCGAAAGTCCGTCGATATCACGTGGCCGGCGTCTATGCCACCTGCATTATGTCAAACCGCGCGCCTCCCTGGGTCCACTTGCGGCGCCGACTTCCGTCAGTCAAAACATCCGGAAACCGGGTCCACTTGTCACAAACGGATATCGTCACTACTCAAATCGATCTACCAAATCCCTCCGCAATTTGCGCCGTCCGAACGGCCGCAATCCTAAATCCAAAATCACTGTCCAAAACTCAAAAAACCACCGTTCTCAATCCAGCAATCCGATGTCAACAAACCGACTTGACAGGAGTTGGCTAAATTTGGTGACAGCCGATTTGACACCTGGAGAACTTTTTTTGGGGACGCTTTTTTCGGGGGCGGAGGGCGGGGGGAGGTTTTTCGAGGCGGCAGGAGGGGTTTTTGGCGTTCGGTTTTCGCGTTTTCGGCAGGTTCTGGGCGTCGAAGCGCGCCGTGAAATCGCGGCAAACTCCGGCCAGTCGCGGCTCGGCAGTCGCAACACTGACACTGCGAACGCCGATGCCACGCGACTCCGAACTCGAAAGCTTAGCCGCGCAAGATGGCTACCAGTACCAGCCAGCCGATTGGCCCGCGGCATCCCGGTGCTCAACCGCCGGCCGACGCCACGGTGCCGTCGAAGGGCCGGCTGTCGAGGAAGGATCGAGGAGACGGGACAGATCGCTAACAAGTTGAGTTGGCGTTTGTTGTGGTTGCGAGAGAGGCGTTTTTGTGAGAGAAAAAGAGAGGGATATGAGATGTTTGATTTTCCTTGTAGAATTAAATCTCTGAAAATCTCTGAAAAATGATCTGAAAACATCTGAAAATTTCTCAATACCTCTGAAAATCTCTGGAAATCTCTGAAAATCTCTGAAAAGTTCAGAAAATCTCTGACAGTTCCAATTTTGAGAAGTTTTGAGAGATTTTCAGATATTTTCTGAGATTTTTCTCAAGATATTTTCTGAGAAAATTTCTCAGTACCTCTGAAAATCTCTGAAAATCTCAGAAAATCCCTGAAAACCTCTCAAAACTTCTCAAAATTGAAACTGTCAGAGTTTTCCAGAGATTTTTAGAGATTTTTTGAGATTTTCAGAGATTTTTTGAGATTTTATTTCTGCAGGGGTTCAGGAAACATGGATTCGATGGGGTAATCCCTATAGAAAAAGTACAATCTACTAAAATTTCTGAAATAAATGTATAACTATCAGGAAATAATTTATTCTTGAACTTTTTGTAAACTTTCTGCGATAAGTATCGGGAGATGAAAGAGAATTGTTGATAAATTGAAAACAGACTTAAAATTTTTTTTTTAATTTTATGGCAGATTTTTTCAGACATCTTTGCAAAGCTTTGCAAGATGTCTGATTTCATTTTAGGAAATAATAAACACATCTTGTTTAGAACAATTTATTTGAAGTTTCAATCTCTTTTTCCAGTGTGAAGTTCATACGTCACAATTACGAATGTTGGGTAAATTTTACTGAAATTCCTCAGAACTTGAACAAAACTTGTATCTTATAGTTTGCGAATTAAAAAAAGTTTTTAATATCCTTCTCTTTTCGAACGTAGAATAAATTGCTAAATTTTCGGGTTTATAATTCCATTATTATTCGCTGATTAATCTTTTGAATAATTAAGTTACTGCCCGATAATAATAACAATAATAATAGTAATGCCGGAGTTAAACATAGATTGCTGTAGTGTAACGGGTATTAATTTTTTAATATAATTAACTCTCAACTGATAGATCATTACCGTGAACAAATTTATCATTCAATCTGAATTACCTTCATTAAATTTAAATTAATTCATTAAATTTGAATGGATTTTGATGAATATATAATTCATCAATACTTAATTAGTTTTGATGATATATATTTATTTAAAAATATCGTGGTGCTTTATATAAAATTGAGTATTCTTCTTAAATTGCTTTTTCAATAAAAAGATCAATTTTATACAATTATCCATTTCCTTCCAATGTAACTTTTAATCTTGATTTTAATACAAATGTGTGAATAGTATAACTACATTAATTAATGAATACTAATTTGGCTACGGAATGATTAGACATAACTTCATATTTAAAATGTTCGTACAGACGTTGAAAAGAGGTGCGCAATGTTAATTGCAAATCTTTTTTATTGGGTTACATTTAATTTGCACAACATTCTGATTTTTCACTTTCAGACTGCAGTAATTACATCTGTTAAACCGCTAATGGAACAATCGTACTGATGTGGCCATAAAATCAAGTTAGGTCAGGAATAATTCTATCTTTTTAATTACATTCCGGCTCAATTATTCCCGACTCCCATGATTAATTATTGTAATTAATTTGAGGGAGTGTAATAAAATACTTTGATACAATGAAACCTAATTGAAACCAACTTGGCTTTTGTGCTAATTTGACACTTCTTTTAATCAAACATTTTCCTCGTTTTTCCGAAACCCAAATACTTTCTTCAATCCAAATATGAATAAATAATATTGTAAATATTATTGATTCATTCACTTAAATTCTTCATATTTTGTTTTTGAATCCACGTTATTTACCTGAAACCTAATTTCCATATTCGCGTTGACATTTATCGCAAATTCGTCATCCTTTTATTCCGTAATCTGTCCCATTATTTCGCTCATCGACTAAAATTCTTCGCGAAATAATTAATTTCAAAAACATTTGTCAAATAATCTCATTAATTACATCGCGACACGAACATTTAAATTCCGCGCGTTTAATTAAAAACAATCTCGTATCAATGTCACGAAGTTTAATTACAAACAAATTAAATGTAGCTCTTCTGTCTAGGTCATGTCTTCGCTGTAATTTCACCTCCAATAAGATCGATATCCAAATTTACGTAATACGCGAAGAAATTATGTTACATGCACTTTACAAGTAATCGTATTTCCCCTGTAATGTATCTCTGTTATAAAGTCCGATCGTTATAGGTCAACTTAAGAATGTTACATCAAAATGAACTTGTTTTAAAAAATAAGAATAATTTTAAAACAAAATCTATTTTCAAAATAAAACTGAAAAAAAAATTTTGGACATATAGATAGAAAAGAATTGGATTCAGCCAAATTCAGCATTAGAATAGACTGGAATTCATTTTTCGCTTTTGAATTCTATAAATAGTTTAATGAATACCAATTCAGGAATTAAAAGTAAACTTGTTGAAAATGCCAATCTAATTGGAATTAAAAGGAATAGAAAAGAATGCCTTTTGTCAGTTTGAATTCAGATTTTGGAATTGAACATAAACGAATTCTTTTTCAAGAATTCAAAACGAAAGAAAATAATTGATTATTAAATAATTAATCCCTCAGTGGAAAGATTCCGAATTCATAATTTGAATTTCAATTCCAGTCTATTCCGTTCTATTTTAGAGGTTTATCAATGTTTCTCACGACCAATTTTGAATTCTTTAAAAGGAATTCGTTTATCTTGAATTCCAAAATCTGGATTCAAACTGACAAAATGAATTCTTTTCTATTCTTTTCAATTCCATTTAGATTGACATTTAAACTAATTTTACTTTGATTACCTGAATTGGAATGGGTTCAACAACCCAGAGAAACAACCTATAGAAATCAAAAACGAAATATGAATTCCAATCAATTCCAATGAATGCTAAATTTGTCTACATATCCAATGCTTTTTCATTAATTTTTATTCAAAATTTGTTGCAGGGAATATACCGGAATAAAATAGAATTGAAATTCAAGTTATTTGCAATCTTTCCACCGAAGAATTCATTATTTAATAATTAATTCTTTTCTATTCGTTTCTATCAAATATTTGGTATTACATAAAGTAATGGCGATTGCTTTCAATTTTAATAATTAAATTCAATTCCATCAAAACAGCAAAAATGCGAACTCTCATCACATTTCCTATTATCGAGCCAATAAAACCGCATTTCAAAACATTAACGCGATCTCGCGAAAATTGCTTCCCCATCCCTTATCTTTGACTTGAAATCCCCAACAAGCGATTGGATCGGGTGAAAACGCTACAAAACGAAAATCGCCGAAACTCGTTTCTAAACGGCACTCCAATTAATTCCTCCCGTTCTTCGCGCCTTTCCATTTCAATTACACTCTTACTCCGGCCGAACATTTCCATTCGACGAAACTGATCGGAAAATAATTACACCGAGCCCTCGGTGAATCCCGCCGTTTGCCGGGCCGGATCATAAATTACACTTGAAATTCCGCGCTTTTTGCCGCGCGCCCTGATAGATCGAGTATTATTTTCCGCGCCGGAAACGGCGCGCTTCAAAATTAATTGATCACGTGCAATTAATTTTCAGTTAAACGCAGGAAAAGCCCGAGTACGTCTCCGATTACCGTAGTTTATCTGCAGAAACTCGTAAGTCTGCCGAGCGAGGTTCCAGGGGGAAGAAAAGAGTTGGATGAATAATTGGACGCTAATGAAAAATTCAGCACACGAAATCGGACGACGTTGTTTATTTCGGCTTTGATTCATCTCGCATTCTACGGCGATCGCTGTAAACGGATCGTAAAAAAGGACCGTTCTTTTTGCTGTCGTCAGATTTTTTATTTGTGACTTCGGATTGGAGATTTTAGCTCTTTCGAAGTTTTTTAAGTAAAGTAAAAATGAGGATATATGGTGTCACATTTGGCATATGTTTTATTTATTTAAAAATATATCGGTATGAAATAATGGTAATAAACAATAATTCCGATATTGCATGTTGCGAAATCTAATTGGAGTAATTTTCAAAACGGTCCAACTTCCATCGAGATTTCCAGTTACACTGATTTGTAACATGCAGATTTTTTTCTTCTGTCGTCGTTTTTCGCGTGTCAAAGATTTCGAAGGAACGAAGATCACGAAAATTACACATCCCAGTTGGTTTATTGGGTCGCGCGATTTTCATGCAAGTCAAACTAACGCGAAGAATTCGTTTTCACCGAAAGCAATTAACGATCCGCCGATCAATTAGCCGTTCGACCCTGAATGGAATGCAAGTAACTGCAAATTTCCGGTAAGCCTCGGATGCCGATTCTAAGCGGGATGGGCGTATCTCGTTTGGACTCATTCCGGCTATGAGTGTTGTCAATGAATCAAACGTATCTGCATGAGATGAACGACACCAATATTTCATTTTTCCATCACTTCACAGTAAAAAACAGGCATTAAGACATACGAAAAAGAGTCTTAATTCGTGAAAAATGTCTTAAATTAAGACGTAATATGTCTTATTTTAAGACACTTTTGTAAGACGTCTTAAA
>JABFPB010006365.1:0-12101 GCA_022817645.1 Ceratoteleas bidentatus | reverse complement strand
TGAATATTAATACAAATTTGATTTTTTGTAAATATGTAAATATTTAATTAATTATATGAAAATTAAAATAATAAAAAATGTTGATTAAAATTGAAAAATATTATAAAAACTAAAAAAACTCTTAAATGTGAAAACGGTTCAGATTATTGTCGTCGAATCACTGTAAAGACAATTTTATTACGCTGAACCTGATTGGGTCACGTGACCATTATTGAGATGGACCAATAAAAAGTCGGTTCTTTTGAGTTCAAACGGTTGACATTCATAACGCGTATAACGCTGAGTTAAAAATCCCTTGTTTTCTGTCGAGTAATTACCAAAACAATGTCGAACAGCCAAAAAAAATTCATCGTTTCGATTCCGGAAGCTTCAAAATTATGCCGCATCAAATGCCAACCGCAATTCGAGAGAATCATGAATTCCATCTGCAAAACTAATTACCATGCAAATGTTCTAACTTGCAGGTAAGTATATAAAATATGAGAACATTTGATGTGGAATCACTTCGTTTTTACGCTAATAAAAATGTGCATAATATTAAAATGATGTTTTTCAAGCGTTTTTATAGTTTTTAATAAAATATTGTTATTTCAATACGAAAATTTGATCAGAATTATAATTACATTTTTTAAATGATACATCCTTTGATTTTTTTTTCAAAAATAGGGTAACAATGTTTCCATTTAATAATATCAAATGTTAATATTCGAATAATTTAATTTAATTTAATTTAAAGTTCCAGTTTTAAAAGAGAAATTTGAATCAAAATGGCGCTTAGATCCATTATTAATAAATTCGCATTTTATTCATCATTCTTTGAATCTCTCACTTAATAGGCTTGTTATCAATGAACTATCTGAAACGATTGCCGCTCCGTCGAATGTTGGATTTACCGTCATTATTCCCGCCGAAAGCGCAGTCATCGAAAAACTCAAAAATTATTTGAAAAACATTTGCGTTGAGGTAAATGGTGTCCATAAATCTTAGCTTCTTACATTTCTCGTTGCATTAACGAGATTTAAAAAATGAATTAAGTAATGCAAAATGAAATTTTCGAATTTTTATAAAACACATTGATTTTTTAGTTTGATACCGAGCGACCTGTAGGTCGGGCAGAATACGAAAAATGTCTGAAATACACGATCGAGTTCAAAATGTCTCCATCGTGGAACAAACTTGGATCATACCTTATTTATGGAAAGAATTTTTTGCTGAAGGAAATCAACGAAATATCGGCGATTAATTACAATCTTTCAGTCGAGAGTAATATATTATTGAATTTTTGATCATTTAATTTTATATCAAAATGGTTCATATTTAATTTCTAAGTTAATAAACAAATTTTTGTTGTTTATCTTTTTATTTTCGTCACAGAGGATGAGTTTTTGCTGGAGATACACCAGCTAGTTTTGAAGAAAAATACAGCAAAGTTAAATGGAATGATAAACCCCAGCCTTTTACAATCATTCATGTCAAATCCTAAGGGAGAGATTAATTTTCATCAAATCAAGAATATTCCAGTTTTTGTCTCAGTAATTCCAAGGTATTATACAATACACAATTTCTGTACCCAAAAAGACAAAAAAAAAACATTAAAGAATTAAAGAAAAAAGAAAAAAGTTCCTATTTAAATAAACATTGAATATTAAAAAGTAATTAAAGTTTGCAGAGAGCTCGTATCATAGCGGTTTCTAAGCAAATCCCAGAAGATTGCCCGTTTGCGACATATAACGACATCTATAGTCATTGGAAAAACATGGTAATTTATTATTTCATCACACCAATACAAACAATAATAAATTTTGTTTAATGCCTAACACTATTTTTCCAGTATGGTTATATTTTACCCAAAAACTCGTTAGAGACATTCTACTACAAAGTCAGCTTTCCATTTTTCCCAAACAAAACATTCTGCTATCCAAGCATGTGTGTTTTCCACACACCTCCATACGTGCTTCCGGATAAGTTTCCAAGTCTGAATCTGAATGAAACCTTTTTTATGAATTTCCGACAATCCGTCACTGAGATTTGTGGACATCAAGTGGCCATACTTGATCAAGAAAATCACAGAGGCAACGTCAACATGCAATCGCAGACTTTTACTCCAAGCAGTGTAAGGAATTTGCAAACACCTTTATTTAATTTTCAATATTTTTTAAATTTTAATTATTAAAAAAAAAATAATTATTAAAAAAAATATTTTTAATTATTGTATATTTTTGGCACATTTTAAAGTTAAGCGGTTTTAGTTAATTAAAATTAAGTGACTTTTGTTCATTTATTTGAATTTAAATTAATTTAAATATTTTGGATACATTCCAGGAAAATTGCATGTTATCGGGGTTCCTAACTATAAAAATGATAGAATCACTTAAACAATTTGTTTCAATCTTCTTATTAATTTTTCTAATACATTTACAGCAATTGTCAGCGGTAAAAAAAGTCATGCTTCAGGAACCGTTATCTGGAAAATTCACTTTTGATGTTCCTCGAATGGATTCCAAAGACAAGAAAATGTCGCAACAGTTAAAAGGAGCAGAAATGTCAACGGTTCGAGCAGAATCTTCGACTTCGACAAAGAATTTGAACGGCGAAGATGTGAAAAGTATCATTGCGAAGTCGTCACTGAAGAGGCCGTGGTCGTCTCAGAAAAGCCAATCGTTTTCGAAAGGGGCTCACAAGCTCGTCGTTCCGAACACTCCGCACATTTCACAGTACTTCCAGGAGAAGAAATTTAAAATCACGAGCATAAAGGGATTTGAAATGGTATGGCTCGAAACGTTGCATTTTTATTTATTAAAGACATGAAAAGCTAATTAACAATGGCTGAGATGAAATGAGTTTCATTGGAAAATGGGTCCTTTTTAGGGAGGCGAAGTAGGGAGAAGTTCGAAGAAAAGTCCTGAATGTCAAGAGACTCAAATGTTGAAGCCAATATGCAGTGGAGCAGAGATTACGAGGAAAAATTCGAGTTAAAATAATTTTATTAAGTTTTCGAAAAGTTTTATATGTTTATTTACATCGTTGAACAATGTTTTAAATTTTATTTTATGTTAAAAATAGTTGTTTCGGAAAATCGAAATTTTGTTATCAGTGATTTATTAATTTATTGGAATTATTTATTAAGATTGTTGAGTTTAAGTTAACATTGTGAGAAATTGTTAAAATGAAATTTTTCGTTAATCAAGTCGGCAAAAATTGTTAATCATTGTTAATTAAAGTTTATATATTATTTAAATAAATGTTGAAATTATAATGGTTGGAATTGTATTTATTTTACATTGAATATATATCATGAAAATTGTAATTAAGAACAATGAGATAATACGATTTACATTTCCGAAGATTTCACGAGTTGTAACGTTTTTATTCAAATATGTGGAATATTCAAATAAGTGTCCCTAGAATTTTTCAAGATGTAAAATCTAAATGTCCCTAGTATTTTTAATTTTATGTTTGGCATTAGTGGCGAGAACGAGAAAACTGGCGGTTTTTAGTTTAGATCACGTCTGGGCTTGTTCCTAAAACGTTCTGTCTTGTCAACAAACACACTTTTCCCTGGAAAGTGGAGATGGATGGAGATCAATTTTCATAAGGTATATTCGTTAATATTCGTTAACATTCGTTAACAAGGTAGACTTTATCATATATATATATATATCTACTCAGTTTATTGATAAAACAAATTTGGTCCATTTTGTAATTTACCTTTCTAGAATTAGACATTCATAATTTATTGTAAACATTTGAATACACAATAACGTGTACAAACTTGCTTATGAATTACATGTTTTGTACAGAGTAATTCTCAATTTTTATGAAGTTACGTGTTTTATGTATAAAATTGTATTCTAGCTATGTTGACCGTTGTTTCTTGCCATTTCTAGGACACATAACCTTTTGCATAGGTTTGCAAGTGTAAACAAAGTTTCCTAATGAAGAACAAAATGAAAATGAGTTTCATAGAAAAATGTTTTAAATGTACTTTAATGTTAATTAAATGGCAAACAAACTTAGATTATATGTTACTGCATATGTTGTTTGAAAAAAATAAGCGAAGTTAATGAACTCAGAATATTTTGATTTGTAGTAATGGAACAATTTACAAATCAAAATATTCTGAGACAAACTGAAAATCGAAATTTGCATTGCATTTAACCCTTAACCCTGTTGTTGGTCTGTGGGACCGCTAACAAAAATGATTTTCGCTATAACTTTGTGAATAATACCTTACGTAGACCTTACGTACTGTGATTATTATGAAACCAATTATAAATAAATAATTATAAAAATGTTTATTAAACAATGCTTTTTAATGGGTATAGCTCAATTGTGGGAAAAAAATTCCGGGAAACGTCAATTCCGTGAAAGTAATTCCGCGAAAAATAAATTCTTTCTAAAACATTTTTTCTGTGTAAGGTGAATTCAGCGAAAAAATAATAGTTACAGGAAATCATAATTGTCAAAGATGTTGTGACAATTAATGCTCGCCATGAAGACTCAGATGCGACTAGATACCTAAAAAGAAATTCATATTTTCGAAGCGATGCGAAGATAAGAAAACTATGTACAAAACATTGCACTGCATCCGTAGTATTCTAGTCCAAAACAAAGTAATTTAATCTTATAAAAAACTTGGAAAAATTACAAATAAAAATTCGCATGAATTGTTAATCCTTTGAGTTAAATAACCATACTTTTAACTAAAAAGTATAACATAATAATTATATTATATGATATAATAACCCAAATTAGTTTTGTTATTCAACAGATGCAAAATTTAGTTTTGCGAAGCAAAACTACATTGTGTTATCTGTAGAATAACGTTGTGTTATCTGTAAAAAAATTAGGGGGGGGGCATCTAATTTTTAATTTAAAAAATCCTTATTTTCACTGAATTGACCTATACTCCTTTTTAATAATTGATTATTACACCACGAAATTTCTTGATAAATTGTTGTTAAATATACTTAATACAGCATAGCAGTCTCACAGCCCGACATTCTAGGGATACGTGATTTTTTTAGGTTCCAGGGTTAAGGGTTAAACAAAAAGTACAAAGGTTCGAATGTGATGGTTTGCAACCTTATGAATATTATTTGTATTAATAAATTGCAATTTTATTTATGATTACAGGTTTATGTAATATAAGGTAGGTGATGTTAACATTATTTAAAAATAACTAAATTAAGATGAACACGTTTTTAAATTGAAAATACCTTTCTTAATTTGCATATAAATCCCTGTATCCCTAAATATGTAATAAAAGGTAGATGATGTTGAAATTATAACTAATTTAGGATGCACATGTTTTTAAATCGAAAATACCTTTCTTAATTCGCATATAAATCACTGTATGAAAATGGATTGCTCAGCGAGTTTCTATTTTATTTTATTTATTTATAAAATAGTTTAAACAAATCTTTACAAAAAATTCATTTCAGCAATCACTAACTGATTGTAACGTACAAATAATTTTTGCAATACATTTAGTTTGACATAAATGTGTATTTATTTTACATATATTGGATGGACATAGACATATATGTTGTATACAATCCATGTGCATATATTCTACATATAAATATGTTTACACATTGCACAATTGAAATACTGTTGAAGAACAATTATTTACTCAGAAATATGTAAAAAAATTGTTAATGAATTTTCCTGGAAGTGCAGTTAATGCAATATTTTTACAGCGGTATTGCTAAAGTAGAAAAAGGAACTAAAATTAAAGCACATAATCTTCTATGAGAACAGTTTAATTTTCTCAGTTTTCGAATACATTTATTTTTGAAAATTAACATATAAAACAGGATATTTGAGAAGAAAACACATGCCGTTTTCAATGTGAAAAAATCGCCTTATAAATTTTAGCAAAATAGATTGATTGAATTGGAATTCGGTTAGCGGGCTTTAATTCTACCAAAACATAAGAATCGAACTCATTTCATTTACATTGTACATATTTGTTGTCACAATTACGCAAACCGAAAAGACCCTAACTCCGTGATTCAGACATCTTCTTAAATTCTCACAAATTTTAAACTTCCAAGTCTTCTTCCGGCACTGGTAACGTCACGCTGGTAATCGCCAAAGGACAACTCTTTCCCTGGTCGCACAACAATACAATCACTTTGCCCGGAAGTCGTCCTTTCGGTGTAGCCGAAACGCGAACCGGCAATGGGATTCCGCTGGGAATAATTGGCAATCGTCTAACTCGTGGCACGATATCCGCGTTTTCGTCGCGGAACACCAAAAGCAGTCCGGTCCGGGAAAATCCGTCGCCCAAATAAGTCGTCAGAACTCGAACCACGTAATTGGGCCCCAGACCCAAAACGCTGGCCTGAAGCGACATTGGGTCTACATCGCTTCCTTCGCTTCTGGAAGTCAGCTCAAATGCCTTTTTGGCCGCCATTAGCTTCAGTCGGAAGAAGCCTTGCTGGAAATTCTTGTAGATCTCACTGGCCTCTGCCCTCTCCCTCATGGTCTGCTCGACGAAGAGCTTCGTTTTCTTGGGAATCGCGAATTTTGAGTTGTCCTCGTTTCCGAAGTAGCTGGACAGATTTCGGTTACCGAAGTCGGCGGTTCGTTTCAGGATTTTCACGTTTAGGCCACCTCCCATGGTTATCATCCCCATAGCCCTTTCTTCTTGACCCATTCGCCCGTACTGGAAAAGATTTTCGGATTTAATGGGGTGAAGCGGGAGGATTTTTCTGAGATGCTGTGGATGGTGAATTTTAATGGTAGATTTAATGTCAAGATCTGAATTGTCCCATTTTAGAAGTTTGTTTAGGTTTTTGTAGATTTTTTCAGGTTTCATTTTTTGGAAGAAGAACAAAATTGAAGAATTGAAAAGATATGGAAGAGGGATGGAACTAAAGTTTAATAGTTAGGAAAAGGTGCCTGTAGTCCAAAGTATAGTTTGTTCAGAATAGGAATCGAAAGATCATACCTTCATGGCTGAAACAGAATCAATCATTTTCATTGTATCCACGTGATGTTTTTCGTCATAAATCCTCACTCCCATCCTGGCGATGCTCACAGCTAGCAATGAGAGTCCACTTTGAGGCACTGGTAAACTCACTAAATCCAGTGGTATGCCTGGTAATTGGATTTTCCACAAGCAAACTCCCTATTAAAAATGTTATTTTTCATGTTATTATATCATTTATATAAAATAAAGATGTTAAAATCTCTATGTATCATTATAGTCATAATATCATCATCTCTCTAACTCTTATATATTATTTATTACTTCTTCAACCCCTTATTTTGCAAACATTACTAACTGTTCGAGAAAGGCCACATAAAGTTCCATCCATAACTGCTGCCGCCACTCCCTCGTTTCCCAGCAAAGCTATCGAAAGGATGGGAGCCACCATTTGCTCCCAGTACTTGATCGGGGCTCCCCTTTTAATGCTCCCCAATCTTCCATCTCGACTGGTTATGATGATCCTCCCATCACCTGTCCACAGGCCACAACTAATCACCGACACAGCTGGCCAGCCAATCACGTGTTTGTCCACTACAAAGAAAGCTCTACATTCAAAATTGATTATTCTCAAACAACTGTCGAATGCAGCTAGTAACTTCCCAGCATGTGTGGACATTTTGGAAAACAGAGTAGTATTAATAAGCTTGGATATTTTCTCTGATTGAAATTTATGGTGCAGTTTATTACCCTAATCTTGCTTTTAGTTTTCTTTCTTCTCTTCTTATTTTTCTTCTTCTAAGGTTATTCTTTTTTCTTCTTTTTCTTCTTCTTCTACTTCTAGGGTTTATTTGTTTCTTCCTTTTTAGGGTTTTTCTTCTAGAGTTAATATTGTTTAGCATCTTCCAAAATATCTACATATACTGGTTTGTGCAGACATTGCTGGACAAGTCCTACCTGGAATCCAGGACCAAAACCTCTCCAGATTCCGTGGCGATGACAATGAAGCTGTTTGCAATGTCTCCCCAGGAATCTTTCCTTATGGTCCCAATCGCTGTCACAGCATCGGCTTTAGTTAGGGGAACTTTTCTGTGTTGGTCTGCAAATTGCACTCGTTCCTTGGTGTCCAATGAGAGGAATTTTAAGGTTCGGGGTGACATGAAACCTGCCCCCAGTTCTTTCAGTAACAGGCTCAGGTCATCGCTTAAGGACATTACGTTGAGTTCCTCTTCTAATCCGGCTTTATGCCATATCTGCGGTTGAAATTTATTGGGGCTCATGTCGTATGTGAAATTCAATAGTTTTTAGAGCTTTTACTTAATTAATTATACATGAACTATAAGATTTATCAATTGAAAAATCTGCAAATTTCCTTATATTTTCAAAATATTAATTAGGACCAAAGTGAAATCATCTGACATTGGTACCTCTCGTTCCTTGGGATGTGCATCCAGATGTGGCAAGCAATATTTGAAGTGGGGCCGCATGTTTTTAAAAATAAACACACTTGAACCACCACCCACTGCAAGTGCTGCAGATTTCGGCTCGCCATTTTCAGAGTAAAATCCGACAATCCCACAGGGAACTACAGACATTTTATGTTCCAGCACTTGCTCCTCCTCTTTGTAAACGCGTAACTGAAAACAATATTTTTTTTAATTTGAATTAATTAAATGTCGGTTCGTTTCCTTTAATGGCTATAAGGATCTGCTTTTCCTTTATGCCAGTATTGTTGTTGTTTCCTTTAAATGTCGGTTTGTTACCTTCAATAGCCATGAACTGCGAATTAATTAATTTCATTTACTTAGAATATTTACTTTGCAAATTATATTGATCAAATTTGTATCTAGTAAACAACAACCAAATATTTTTAACTGAATAAAATTAAATTCAGTTATAGGTGCATTTTTTAATTTACACTATTTTATTAGTTTTATACTGTCACTCAGTTGGATAAATTATATAAATTATATATAAAAAATTTTATATATATATATATATATTATTACAATGAAATTGGAGAATTTTTTGTTCACGTGTATGAATTAAAAAATTTGATTTCGTTTAAAAAAAACTATTTTTTCAATTAATTCTCAGTTGACATGAATGAACGTATTTGAATATGTACTTTTGGCACATGAGATGGTTCAGTGCCAATGTCAGCCACAATAAATCTGGCATCACCGTCACCAGACACATCCAGCATTTCAATTCCATTTGGTAAACTGTACAAATTTGCGCCAGGTTCCCAAATAGCTTCCAACCATCGACTTGTATTGCCTACCACGTCCCTAGTATTGAAATCCATACTGTTGTCTGACTAGAAACAAATTTTTATTGATATCATGAAATGTATCATTGAATGATTTGGAACTTATAATAAATAATCTATTCTGATTAATCATAATTTGAAATTAAATTTGTTTTTATCGATTAATTATTTTGAAGTATTTTTAAAGCAAAATTATCGAACTTATCAAAATTTCACTTGATAGGTTCAGTAATTAACTAATAATATACTCTAGCAAAGAACATAATAACAAGATTAAAAAATATTAAGACACTTACTATATTGCCCCAAAGTGATAAAATTACAATGTCAAGGTATAATATATCGATTTATCATATTAAAAATCTACCAGCAAATTAGTGTCACCATTTTAAAATATATACACTTGCTGCAGAAAAGCTACCGAGTTATGTTTGCTTTACAGTAACCATAGAGACACCTTGATTTCATCAAATTATTCAAACCGTCTGGGGAAAAGTAATGTTTGATACCCATTATGGAGAAAAAACGTAAACTGCATTAACATAAACATCGTTTTCAAATAAACATAGTATTTGACCTTTTTAACCCCCTTCTGTTACTATTCAAAAATTAGTCACAGTAGTTAGTCTCAATTGTTGTGAATCTTTTCAGAACACTCATTCTAAAACTAAGAAAATAGTATATATATCTAACTATTTCACACAGACAATGCATTTTTAGAATTTGCGTTCAGAAAATTTCCCAAAAACACAATCCACTGTGAACAGTTTTTAAGTTCCTCATCTCGAAATCAAATTAACCGCCCGCTGGGAACAACCATCCAGCGCCGCCTATGCGCCACCTCGGAACTAACCGCCCACCGTCGAGCCGCGTTCTCCATAGGCCCGCATTCTACATCTATTGTTCTCGCATCCATCGGCTTCGGTCAACGAATCCTCCGTGTAGTTCACGGTTGTTCTTCACACGTAGAACAAGAATATGATAAAATGGCAGATCAGGTAAGCCGACAATTACATTTTCCTTCGCCGCAATCACGACTCGTCAAAAACTCCGTCGTCGAATCTCCGGATTCGTCGACGGCGTTCGTTTGGCGGCAAGTGCATCCATACTTGCGGTCGATCGCGTCAACATTTTTTTTCTCGCCGAGGTTAATTTCGCTATTGTCCATTTTTTATTTACAGCGAGAAATATCTAGCAGAGAGCTGGCGTACCGGAAGAAAAACTTCACTGGTAAGTTTGCAGGTTTATGCAGGTTCGCCGGCGTGAGAAGTCGTCGGTTTTTTTGGCGCTCGAATTGTCGGGTTTGTTTTGGCCGGGGGAGGATTTTTTTTGTTTACATTTGGAAACTGCGGAGATTGAGCTTGTTTGTGCTGCACAGGGGGTAAATGGGGGTTTTGGGGGAGTGCAATTGTTGGAGGAGTAATTGATTTGGGGATTAACAAATGAGTTTAGAGGATATTAGCTTGTTTCCAGATTAACATTTCACAGGGTGGCAACTTCCGGAAAAAAACGTTAAAATGCAAAAATCTTAGGGAATTTTCAATTCAATGGACAAGTTGGGTAATATTGTTGAAAAGTAGTGAATTTTTCTTTGTTTTCAGTTTGATTTGTTAATGAAAAAAAAAATTGATTTGTAAAATTGATTGGTAGTTATGAAACTAAAAAGAAATATTTTAATTAAGAAGTAAAACTTAAATAACCAGACGAACAAAATTATCGACTTTGATTCTTTTAATATTAAACATTTAAAAATTTTTTTTTACATTAAAATTTTATATAATATATAAGATAAAAAATAATTAAAACAAATTATCTAAAGTTAAGTAAAGTTACATTTTCATGTGTAAAGTGAAACAAATGTATATCAAGAATGAATTGAACATTAAAATTTTTCTTCTGGACAGTCTGATCATTGGAGTAAATTTTTTGCAATTTGGTACTTCCAATTCAAACTGTGCAAACTTCTGTGTTTTTAAGATAGTTCGGTTGGTTCGGGCATTACCAGTAAAAGGGTGTTTTTTTCAATAGATTAAACCTTTAGTATATTTTTAGTTGCTATTGAGAAAGGATATCAATTTTCACTGCATAGTTTTTCCTTTTCAAAATTGCATTTTAAAAATGGGCTAAAACAGCATTACACATATGCAGACTTGATCTAAGTGATGCTTAAATGAAAGAATTCCATGATATTTTTACCATTTAAATATTAATTAAGATGGTAATTAATAAATAATAAACATCTGAATTGAAGTTTATAATATTAGCAATGCTGAAACCAAGTTTGAACAGGAATGACAGAATAGTTCTGGAGATATTGTAAAATAAACTGACAAGAAATGTGAAATGACACTGAAACTAGTTAATTAACTTCCTATGTCATAATTTTTAATGTTTGAATATAGTCTCATCTTGTTTTTAATAGCTAAAACCAATATATTACGAGTACATATCATACAAAAATATTCAATTAACGTTTTTAATATTTTATTCAGTGTTATAATAGTCTTGATTATTGTTGCTATGCTGGCTTCGCCCTAAGTCAACCCAACTACCCTAACATATAACTTGACCTAGTTTGAATTGGAGGTGTTGATTTTGAATATTGTTTTTCTTTGGCATAACTGACTTGGAGTTGAAGTGTTTGTAGGTGTGTTTGTATTTATTAGCCAACATTTTTTTAATTCTTAAAAATGTTGGCTTAGAAACACATTTTTAACAATTTGTAATAAACAGACAAAATTCTTGCTACTTTTCAACTACTCCTGTACAAATAAAGGCATTTAATTTTTACAAAAATGTATTAGAAGCCATAGGAAAAAATTGAAATCTTGGTCATACGAGAAAAAAATGTATCTAAAAAGTGGTTCTCAAACTTAAAAAAAACTATGCTTT
>JABFPB010006364.1:0-12107 GCA_022817645.1 Ceratoteleas bidentatus | reverse complement strand
GCTAGGAAAACCTCAATTGAGAGGTGTAGAATTACAAATATCCGAGGAGGTTAAATATCTAGGTGTATTCCTAGATAAAAAACTTACTTGGAATAGGCATCTGCAATACGTAAAGGATATAGCCCTGATAGGTATTTACACTTATAGGTAAAACCTGCGGGCTAAATCATAAAATGACCAGGTGGACATATGAAGCAATAGTGAGACCCACTATCTCATATGCCTCCTCCATATGGTGGCCAAAAGTAGAGGAGATAACCGCAATAAAAATTTTAAACAAAATCCAAAGATTGGCACGTCTGAGCATCACAGGAGCTATGAGAACAACACCCACGGCTGCGATGGAAGTGATGTTGGAAATCACTCCACATCAGTTGTTTCTGAAAAGGGTGGCCTCAGAAGAAGCACTGAGTGTGCTTAGGCATGAAGAAATCACGAATAATAATCTGAACGGACATTTAGAAATCCTAAAACAATACTCACATCTCCGAAACATATCTAGAGATGATGTGAACATTGTATATACTTTTAGTAGTGGATACAAGGTCGTGATGCCTAGTAGGGATGACTGGATGAAGGGCATAACCCCTGCCCAGAAGGAAAGCGGAGCTCTCGTCTAGTACACCGACGGCTCGCTAAAGAATTGAAGGACCGGTTCAGGAGTGTTCGGACCCAATACGGGAATGTTTAAGGCAGTCGGAACCGGTTGTTCCACCTTTCAGGCGGAAATCACGGCAATCCTGATTTGTGACCGACATATACTTGGGAAAGGACATAAGGGTGCAAAAATATATATAGCATGCGATAATAATGCAGCGCTAATGGCACTCCAAAACCCAGAAAAGCAATCAAAACTGGTAGTGGAATGTCATAATACCCTAGTGCCACATGCCGAAACGGAACAAAGTGAACCTCATTTGTTTTGTACAAGAGCACGAAGGAATAGAAGGTAATGAAAAAGCAGATACCTGCGCAAATAAAGGAGCCGAAATGACACCAATAGGCTCTGAACCTATTTGTCCCTATGCAAAACAATATGTAAGGGAATAGAAAAGATCTAAAAATGTTAATAGGCATACTCACAGGACATGGCCCTTTCAAGGGTCACCTAAAGAAAAAGGGCCTTGTTGATGATGATGCCTGTAGATTCTGTCTAGAAGAAAGCGAAACAATTGATCACCTCCTGACGAAACGCGAACCGCTGGCTAACCTCAGGCAAAAGATCATAGGGGATTTATTCCCCACCTATAGTGATCTGAAAGACACTAACCCAAAATACCTCCTGGACTACTTCAAAAGAATTGGAATATCCTATGAAGTAATACAGGGGTAATAAATATAAAAGAGGAGATGGCATAAAAGATCTATAGGTTGAAGTGCCCTTATTAACCTCTCCCAATTTATTATTAAATGCCTGGCAAATGTCTGGACATAGTCTAGATAAAATCTGGACATTGTCTGGGCACAGTCTGGTTCTAGTCAGGTAATAGTCTGGACATAGTTTGGCTGTAGTCTGGTGATAGTCTGGACATAATCTTAACTATTCTGGACATTGCCTAGGCATAGTCTAGAAATACTTTGGACATAGTCTGGACATAATTTGGACATAGTTTGAACTTTGTCTGGACATAGTTTGGCTCTAGTCTGGATGTATTCTGTCTATAATCTGGCAATTTCATCGTTGATATATGCTATCGCTAGAACATTAACCCCTTTTCATACTGCTTGCATATTTAGAAACCACTCTTTGCTACTTCTACAGCCATTTTTCCTAGTTTTTATTCGTCTTTTACGAAAATATTGTGTGTTATTTATCTCCATCCAGTGGTTTTTGAAGAATATGAAGATTTACTTGATGAAGAGGTAAAGGGGTTGGAAAGGAATGATAAAAAATGAGAAAGTATGAGTTCCGATAAAGGAAGGAGTAAAAGTTTGTTTTGCTTCGGATTAAGACCTAATCTAACAAGATAATTTGGAAGGTTTCATTTTTTTATCTACATAAAATTGGTACAATTTCTATGACCGCAATTCTAATTTTTCAACTCATTTTCAGTTTGAATAAAGAAGAAAGTAAGCAAAATTGAATAAGATTATTTGTGAAAATGAAAGTGTGTGGAGTCGAATCTCTAATGAAAAAATAACAACTTTTAGATTGTAGTAATATGCGGTAATATAGTATAGCAAATATTCCGAAAATAGTATAGGTGAGCAATGAGCTATGTTTGCTTGTAATACTTTTGAAAATACAAACCTTATTCAAGTCCCACACTTACTTTATGTATCAGTTCTTAAATCTCACTCAAGGTTTCTTTTTATAGAATCTTTTCTTGACGATACTAAACACATTGCGGCTATTCTTACTGAAAGTTCATATCAGAAGAACTTGTTGTTTCTTCGAAAATAATTTGAAGAAAATATTGCAAACTTTAAACAATGTCGAATATTTTAAATTTTGAAACTTGAAATACAATTCTTAATTTCTTTGACAAAATTCGGAAAATCCGATCTGTAATCAAAATTAAGTAATCAGACCATCACAAAGAAAACAATAATCAAATTGTTGTTGATAAGATAAGAATTGCCGATCCAGTTCTGGTCGGACGATAACTTGATCGAGGCGGAAATAAAATTATAATAAGAAGCCTGACCGTGACTTTACTATTAGGTATTCCTGTATGGATTATACATATATTTATAAGCATTTGACGAAGTCAAGAAGACTGGACAGTAAATAGCTTTACTCACAAATAGCCTAATAAAAAAGTCCTTTTATTAGACAGTTGTATCGGCGCGTTGATAATTCCCAAGAAAACATTATTTTTTCTATGGTTATAATGAAAGACAAATATGCACAAATTTTGTTAAATCGAATTTTGGACAAAATTTCGATAAGAGAATTGAAAAATTGAAGAAATTGACTTGAAAAACAAAATTAATTCTGCTTTCGAATGTTAATAAAAATCCAACAGTATTGCCTTACTACGTTTTCCTAAAATAAAAAAAATCAAGCATGTTACATTCGATCCATCCGAATCAATGTTTCATCAAGTAAACGTACTGCTTGGACAAAATCCACATTTTGAAACCAATTCCGTTGTCTCGCAGTACTTGTAATACGGTAATTGACGATGCATCTATTATGCACTTTAAATAGTTGGAAATTAGCTTCGATTGTGGTCGCGTCACTGACGTGACGGGGGATTAAGGGTAACGTGTTCATTTATAATGAAAACACCAAGGACCCTCTACAAGACTCAACGAACATTACATATCCCAAAGTCCTAAACTCGATCTCGAAGTACAACTCGAAGTTGATGATTCTATTTTACTGTACACGTCAGAATTATCAGTTGTCTACATTTTTAACATGCTTATAATCATCCATGACATTGAATACAAACAAAATATGAATTAAATTCATATTTTGTTTGTAATTATTAATCAAACCAGAGTCAATCAAAGGAAAATAATCTAATGTAAACATAAACAGAATTATTTGTTTATGTTTACATTAGATTGTTTTCCTTATTTGGGTTTGTTATTAAACAAGCCCAAATAAAAACATCAAACCCAAAAATACTAACTAAAATAAGTTATTATTATTATTATTATCGTTATCATCTTTAGTCTCAAGATTTTCGTCCTGAGTAGATTCAAGGATACTAGGAGGGGGCGGCGGGACATTATTAATTTTACAGTTCCGTTTATCTGCAAAGAAAACGAGCGTCGTTTGTGTATTCTGCTCGGGGAGTTCGTAAACACGCATATCAGCTTCCTGGAAATCCTTGGCGGTGGCTCCTCTGGCGGTGCGTGCCCGATTCGCCGGGTAAACGCTGATTTCGATCTGCGTTGAACGCCCCCTCTCGGGTCGCCGAGTTATGATGTTGTCGCCTTTTTAATGGCTGGCCTGACACTTGCCCGCGCGGGACGTGTCGCATAAACACTTTCCTGGCCCGATCTAGATCGCGCGGTTTATCGTTTGACCCCTTCCCGAGGTATCCACGTCCAGTTAAGTCGACAAGTTTCCCGGGGCTAGTGGCGAGGCCGATCAACAGGTCGAACTGGGGAAAGAAGGTTCTGGGAACATGTTGAGGCTGGTTGGATGATAGGGGTAGGGTGGGTTCTGGTTAGGGTCAAATTTTAGATTGCTTCTGGCAGTAGGATGGATTTGGGATCTTAGGGTCCTAGTTCTGGAGGTCTTTCGGGTTAGGTCTGAAGATTTAAGTTAAGCAGGAGAATGATCTTCTATCAGTTTAGGAATGTCTGGGATGGACTTAGGATCCTAGGATCTTAGGATTTTAGGGTCTTAAGATCCTAGTTCTGGAGGTCTTTAGGCTTAGGTCTGAGGATATGAAGCCACAGAATGGGGTTCTACCAACATCAGAAAGGTTCGTCTTGGACTGGCTGGGGTTAGACAGAAGGATACCAGTGATCAACCACTTTCCAGAAACATTGCGCAACAAAACCCAAAGACGCTCCCAATCTATCATCGCCCTTCCATCATTTACTGCACCAAATCCTCGAGTCAGACTGACCCATCGATACCTGTTCCCTGCGACCCTACGCACCGTTCAAATTGCAGTCGCGTCCAGCAGCTTCCAGGAACTCCTACTCCATTTTCACCCGACCCGTCGTCCCTCTTCCTCTCCCTCTGCCTCTCGCCTCTTAACCCTGCGCCTCCTTCAAAACGCACAATTGATTTCGAGAAGGATCCGCTCGACGAAGACATCGCTTGCAAATAAACAGGCGTGCGGACTGGTTTGCGCTCATCTTGCGGTGTTGCTCGTTTTGTCATAATCAATCGGACGACCTTGAAGGTGCCGGCGAAGGGGCACCAAATTGCAGTCGATATGGGATTCGGACGCGCGCACGACTGCCTCAGACGAGGATAGAGCAGGACCCGTCTCTGTCCTCTCACATCGATTTCTTCCTCGGGATGCGACGCCTGGCTGCTTTTCCGTAATAGTCGGGCCATCTTGACTGTTCGGGTCGAGACGGCGACACGACGCAGCGTTCCTCGGGGTTAAGTTGGCATCGAAGATGCCGAGTCGATATTGCTTACTTGGACCATAGGAAGGACATTAATTTGTTTAAATGGCAAGGAGGGGTAGTTTCCACGGCGGGGGGCATCCAGATAAGATACTGGAAGTTGACTAGATTGGTTACTGCCTTGGTATCGTCTTGGATTTGGCAGGAACTGATGGTTGGAGGTCTTCTCTTGAGTTCAATTATCAGATTTCCTGGACTAGTTTATGAGTTTACAGTTTAAGCTATAATCGAATCCTTAATGGAAGGTTCATTGTTTGGAGGCCTTCAATGAAGTATCGGTTGAGCCAAGTCAGCTTGGGGTCGCAATATCCAAAAGATTACACGGTGTTTACCATTATTTATTAATCCTACGCTGTTTACAAACATTCATACGTAAACAAACCGTGTTTACATCCAATTTCCTCGTCCCAGTCTTTCAAACGACTCATTAACCTATCACGGTATCCTCTGATCGAGTCATTTGTGTTCCATTCTCGGCTCTTCTCGCCAAAACCGATACTTTATCCTCAATTATCATCCCCAGATCTTTGTTTCGAGTTACCTATCAGCTCTACTGTATCTTCATCTTCCGAAACTGCAAACAATACTCCAAGACCCACATTACCTCTGTCCCTCTCTCTTTCTCTCTCTCCTCCACCTCCCCCGCTAACCTTAGCCGGAAAGTAGTCCAAAAAATCTCGGATTCCGGATCGACGCGTTCCCACGGACCTTCGATCCGGAGAGACAGTTGGCGTAGGTGTTCCAGACCGACACTCGTCTTTTCGTACCCACGTCGACGCTGAATTCGCGTCAACGGCGGAGTGCGGGGTCAGATCGATTCCGGCGGTAGGCGTGCCGCCTCCTGGCTTTCTTAGTTAATACCGAAGTTGGCGTGGGGTCATTCGGCAGAACGTAGGGTCCCCCCGCGAATATCGACTGGCTGTTGCGTGCGTATGCGTGACATCTCTTACGAGGACAGTCTCGGACGCGTCATTGTCAGTGTCGGCTGCGTCATTCTAGGAGGGGAAGGGGGAGGGGAAGGAGGACCGAAATTGTGAGCAGTTTGGGTGGGATTTCATGGCTGTGGATCTGCCAGATTTGGAGACCACAGTTTATAGAACAACTGGAAGAAGTGGTGGGAAATTAGAATTACTATTGGATGCTAATTGTTTTGATAATACATGTTGATTCAACATTGTTGAAGAAGGGATACACTGAAAAAACAAACCTCTTATTTTAAGAGGTTTTGTCCGAAAGGAGAGGAAATGTAACAAGATACAAAGTAACCAAAAAGATAGATTAAACCTCTTAACCTCTTACTTTTCGCCCTTTCGAAATATAAAACATAATATATTAAATTGATCGTAAGAAAAAGGACAAAAATAAGTAAAACAAATGAAATGAAGCTGATAAAATCAATTCGTTAAAATAAATAATCGTGTACCAAATGAAGCACATCACCAATACAAGTAATCGACGATAGAAGGACAAGGTCAAAAAACACGAGAAAAAGGCGAAAATCACGGGCCCAACTGTAACAAAAGCGACAAACGGCGGAGCGAATCTGGTCGAAATATGTATACCTCGTCACCTGCGACGGCATTTCTTTCGCAGTCGGCATTGTTCGTCGTATTTCGTACTTCGTCTCAATTATGAATAAGCAACGCCAGCGCGCGACGACTGACAAAATAATGAGATTACGAGCGCACGTGTACCAACGTCGTAATTATGGCGCCAGGCTCGCGCAAAAATGCACATTCTATTATCACCGGGCGCATCTTTCGCCGGCGCGCGAAATGCGCCAAAAAGTAATTCATCTGCGTTATTCCGCCCTCCCCGACCCCGACGTCGCAATGTTTAATAACCGAGTAATTATTGCCGCTTTTTTTAACCCTACCCCCTCCCCATCTGGGCGATTAAGTAACTTGCTTTGTCTGGTTTGACGCGACAAAAAGTCGGGATAATTGCATTAAGTTTCGTAATTTTTTTGGGGACTTAGAAAAAAATGTCGCCTGAAAAAAATTTGGAAAATTTGTTTCGGAATAACGTGCGAAAGAGCCATTGTTCGGGCCGATTTTCGAGCACAATTACGTAATTGAATTTGTGCGATTATTTTTGCAATTTCACGCGTGGCGCACAAGAGAGGGAGAAAGAGGGGGAGAGAGAGAGGGAGAGAGATGTGTATGTAGATGTTCGCATGTACACCGGCGAACGTTATCGCGCAGTCTTCAATATCGTCCAGATCGTTTGGAAAATTTCCGCTCGATTGCGACACACGTTTTCCTCGCTTAATTATGAATACGTTCGGTTGTCATTTTATTCCGTGGCTCGCTATTTTTTGAGAGCGAAAGTCCAGCGAAACTCAAGGATATCCTGGGCAGCCAATCGGCGGCTTACTCATCTTGGGCTAACTGATTATTGCAAGGGAAAAACCGTTTTTTCTTGTTTTGACATTGGGTTTAAGTTTGGAGGATAGATTTCTCTTTTTTCTTGTAAAATCGGCGTACGGAGGGAAAAATGTCATCAAAAAGCGTTATATTTTGTAGTATTTGAGGACGGAGCTTCAAAAAATGATAAACTGCTATATTTTGTAGTAAATTGTGATAAATTCCCAGTAAAAACTGCTGTCACGCAAAGTCAAATAATGCTGTAAACAAATGACGCGTTGATTCAAACAAAAGAAGGATCCAATGAAGAGGAAAAGTCACCGGCTGTAAAACGCAAGGTCGCGAGTTCGAAACTCGGTGTGGAAAATATTTTTTTAAGAAGATTTTTCGTTTACTATAAAAATATAGTAATTTGAACTGAAAATAATACGGGAATATTATGAGAAATACATGTACCAAATACTAAAAGAGGAAGCTTCGTCCTTGGAATGCTATACAATATAGTAATAAGTAAGACAATTTTTTTCTCCGTGCATATCTCGCACTCTCTCCTTGTTTCGTCGTCGCCTCTTCGGCCCGCGGTTTTTCGCAAAAACCGCGGCTTCCTGACCGCCACGCCACGCCACCTACCGTCGAATAATTAATTCGCTAAATCGTTTGAGTTTGCGCGCGGCCCGTGTGGCCTGAATAAGTTATTCGACGGCGCTTAAAAAACGGCTCTGCGGCACACGTTAATCCGACGCGTACCCAGTTAGCTGTGGTCAGAGTGGAATCGCTAAGTCGCGTATCAATTAGGTTCGCGGGCACGCGGCTGAATGAAACCCCGCGGGACAAGCAACGCGCAAAAAACGAACCCTGCGGCGTAAACAGGTCCGCGGACAGTACTGGGCTTGTTTATGAACGAGGTCTTGCATATCCAGTAAAAATGACAAACGATTGAGTACGCCAACCCATTTCAGTTTAGTACGACCACTGCGCCATCTGCGCTCGAAGTTGGCAGTGGAAATAAAGGACTGAAATTAAATTTAGACGAAGTTTGGTTAATTGATAATAAAAAAATCTACGATTTTTGTACAAATATTCATTTGTTTTGGTGATTTTTTTAAATGTAAAAAAAAATTCTTAACATTATCTCAAAATATTTGTGCCCTAGGCCTGTTTGCCTAGGCGCTAATTCGCCGCTGAATCTGCCTAAGGAAGATTTAAACTCAGAAAGTTTGAGCCATTAGCTTTGCACCTTACCGAGTGAGCTAATCTGACTTGTAATGTCTGTGATATAATTTGACCGAAGCTGATAACGAGCTGATATGTTTCTACGAAAGCGAATGAAATAAATGAGTTTTGACTGCACACCCATTGGTTCAATTAATAATAACAATGAAAAAGGAACAAAATAAAATGAAATGAAATAAATAAAATATCAGTAGATATGGAAATGCACACAAATACTGTAAATTCAGAGTATATTTTGTAAAATAATCAACAAATTTTGTGAAGTTACGAATTTAAAAATTAATCTACCACATTCAATTATTTTTCAAAACGGAACATGTCACAATTATCCATTGGATTTCCCAGTTACGTGAACGGTATACATAAAGTTTCAATACAAGGTTCTCGAATTTCCTACTGAAAGGATACCGAAAAGTGGGATTTAAGAACATTTTTAACGAATTTAAGAATACTGTCCGCGATAGGACGATAATGACGGCAAACGGGATATCGACCGAGTTAGTCCCAGAAATAATTCTGCCGAAGGCAAACCGATCGGGATGAAATAAGGAAACTGAAGTTGTTTGGAGGTTTGGAAAGAGCAGATGGAGGAGAGGGTAATGTGATTAGGATGAGTGAATGTTAGTTAGGACAAGTAAACGCGAAGAAACGAAGGTATGACGGAATGGATCGAACACGATTAGAGTGACGCAGACCGATTTGGGTGGTGGACACGCTTCGGAGAAATTTGCAAGTTATTTTTGGCGCTGTTTAAAGTAATGCCCATATTGAAAGGAAGTTAAGGATATTAACTTGAACATTTTGACTTTTAAATTGTATAATTTTTACAATTGTTTACATTTATAATTTTTATAATTTTATAACCTTTATTATAATTACCATGTCTAATTAAGGAAAAATGAAATATATTATACACAATTAACGTTAATTTCATTGTAAATAGAAAATTTAGGGATAAGTTCTGTACAGTTTGATGAAAGAAACATCCAAAGCATTTTAATATTAAATCTATTACGAGTTTTATTTAAAACAATTTTGGCAATGGTAACTGTTTATTTTGTATTCTGTATTTGAGGTATTGGTAAAGTTTGGTGGGATCCTGAAAAGGCAGGATTTCATAACCATCCTAACCATCGACAATCCCAAAGAATAAATTTCAGTCAAGACAAAGGTCGAGCTATAGTCTAAACCAGAATAAAATGCATCGCCCTGCAATCAGTACTTTTAACCTTGAAGCTCTGATGGTTTTGCGAGATAAAAAAAAATTATACGATGCAAATGCATGTCGGATATCAAAATGGAAAACAAATTCCCCTCGTATATTTCCGATTCCATCAACACGTCCCATGTAATTTAAAGTCATAACGAGCTACTTTAAGGTCACCACTGAAGTCTTTAAATATTATACACAATGTTCAAAAAATATTTCTTACAAGTTTAAACTCTACAAAACTGTATAATCTTGTAATTAGTAATAATATAATAATACATGAATATTTTACTAGACGTTCCAAATATACGACTCTCCATCTTAAATCTGTAATGCCAAATGAAAAAAAGAAATGTCTCTTGCAAAATCTCCTTTCTTTTTCATGCACTGAGAAAAATGGTAAAGCATATTTAGCTATAAGTATAACAAAATGGGGATAATCAAAAACTTTGACTTATTGGTTATGTCGACCATATTTTCAAAATAATCGTTTCGAAAATAAATGTATTTTTTCTAAATAATATTGAACATTTTTTTCAAACAAGATATTTCAAGATCTTTAGAGTACTTTGTTTATTATTATTTCATTTTTTCTTGGAAAGAGTAGTTGATTTGATCAGTTATTGTTTGGTCCCATTTGAACTCCTGGTTTGGGGCCGCGAGAGCTCAGGCGCGGTGGCGTTGGCGGCGCAGCCGTCGCGATCAGCTGTTGCCCAGGTTCGGCGCGGCGGTCGTTGGCCCGATGCCGGGCCGGCGCCCGATCTGGCCCCGGGGCGGGGCACCGCGGCGCCGGCCCATCTCCTCAAGCAGCGCCGTCAAAACAAAGCTCTGGACTCGCCGGTCGATGCGAGCAGCCTCTCTGAGCGGCGCGCACAACTAGCGCCAGCTGATCCGCGCGCGAATCATCCAGGGGAAACTCATTTCGGGCCGCGGCCGCCGAGTGTGTGAGCGTTGACACAAAGTCAGCCGGTTGCTCGTTCCCCTTATTCCGCTCTCGGATTCCGAGGCAGCACGCCCTCGGTGAAAACAGTTGTGTCAAATCTTGATCAATAGATGGCCATCCCGTCTGATCGTGATTAGATCAAATTACTTATGATTAAATTCCGATTCGATCAGAAGTTAATCGAAAACGGTCTCATTTGGGGAATTGTCAACTATTGATCTAGATTTGCCAAAATGTTTTTTTTTGTGATTGAGGTCGTTTGAACTGCGATATTTTTATCCACATAATTTTTATTGAACGATAATACAATTACAGATGATACAAAACATAAATGATTTAAATATTTATTATGTAAATTAAAATGAACAATTTATAATAAATTATTATGTCTTTATTCGTCATACAAAATTTAATGTTCTAACGGTTTTTTCCTATTTTCTCAAAAAAGACCAACGAATAATCCCAAATTTTGTTAGTTCTATTTTTGTATTTTAATCTTCCTGGCAGTATATTCAAAAACAAGATTGAACAACATCTTTACTTTTTACAATCAGTGTATTCACAATAAAACATTGAATATCCCCTGGATGTCACAATGCCAAAATCTCTGGTCATTTGACCGCTTTTTAGCTTTAAATATTTCTTTATTTTCATTTTGCTTGTCACAATTTGTTTACAAGGTGTTGTTTTGTAGTTAGTGCGTGGTACAATTAACCTAACATTATTATATCATTATATTAATAATCAGTCTTGTTCTTGATTGCATGTATTCTTAGGAAACTATATCACAAAACCTGGATATTCGATTTTATAACAAGAGGTCATTTGACCGTCATTTGACCGTCACTTTTATGGCGGCATTTCTACGCCGGACGGGAAGAAGTGCGCGCGGCAACGCAAGTCAGCCGGGACGGGGGAGGGGGGCGCGGAGACGGGCGCAGCGCCGCGCCGCGGGGCCGCGTCGAAGCGGCGCGCCGCGAGCGAGAGGGTGCGCGCGCGCGACGGAGACGCACGCTCGCCGACATAGCAACAGAGGAGCCGCGGCGCTACGGCCGCGCGTTCTTCCTTCTGGCGCTGGCTGCTGGCTGCTGGCTGCTGCTGCTGCTGCTGTGCCGGCAGCGGCACGGGACGGAGCGAGCCGCGCGGACCGTGCGCGCGACGGAGACGCCGCGCTCGCGTATTGATCGTGTCGCACGGGGGTGGAGCGAGCGTCGAGCGTCGACCGAGCGAGCGAGCTCGGCGACCGCTTGCCTGCCGTGCGAGGCCCGCGACGGGCTCGCGGAGACGGACGGACGCCCGAGCCCGA
>JABFPB010006363.1:0-12112 GCA_022817645.1 Ceratoteleas bidentatus | reverse complement strand
AGCTAAATTTTGGCCTAGCATTAAAATGGAGTTACTGCAGCTACAGTGTAACGCTAGGCCAGCTACACTGTAGCTGCAGTGACTCCATTTTAACGATAGGCCAAAATTTAGCTACGGTCTTTTCTCTCAGTGTAACATTTGTCTTGATAAGGATTAAATCAACAAAAAAATAAACAAAATTATATGAAGCAGCCATGACAAAATAAATATTCACCATTGGGACAGTGTTTGCATTGTCACTACGAATTCGGCACTGCTGTATCTATCGCAGCGAATAGCAAGATGTTTCACCCAAGTTTTTTACGATTTTCTGCTGTCGAAGCATTCATTTGATATCTTGCAGCACTGTTCTAAAAACTTCATACTATTTTAACATGAATCAGCTGCATGAAATAAATTTGTGCTTCGCAAGCTTAGTATACCATAATGTGACCCGTATTGATGGGTCACATTATGGTACCCATCAATATGGGTCATATTATGGTATACTAAATGGTATACAATGTTAGAATGGTATACTTGTGCACGGCACACAAAATTCTGTTAACGCAAGATTGAGTTCAAACAGATTTTCTTGCTGTCACTGCGTGAAATCATTTTGCCTAAAGTAATGTTGTGGAAGAACTGATTTCCTTCTCTCTCAGAAGGATTCTTGCTGTGACAATAGGACATTTTTATGAGTGAATAAGCTACATGAACCGTTATTTCAGAACGACGCGAGCGCCATCTCTGATAAACTGACATTGAAACGTATAAACGACAGTGTGCATCGAGAAAAATATTGATTTTAGATTCCTTGCAAAAATCTTTTTGTAAATAAAATATAAACTTTGTTTGAAGATATTTTCTCAATTTTGTCCATCTAGAAGTCCTTTAAATCGCCACTTACCTGATATAATTTACGTCTCCGCTGAATTCTGCTTTTGAAAACTTATAAATGAGTCTAGACTTTGTACAAAATATCGCTGGGTTCAAGTAATGAAACCAAAGATGTATTAGACCACAATGTAATTTTTTAGAAAAATATTTGCTTGAAGACTACACATTTATAATATAAATATTATATATCTATAGTCGTAATATAATAATATAATATAAATTTGTGTAAACAAACTTGATATTATTATACATAAATCAACTAAACTACAAATAAGTTTGAATTTATGTTTAATATCTTTTACATTTGATTTCACTATATTATAAACATCTTATTTTTATTTAAATATTCTTATCGGAACTATACATTTTTCGACTTGTGAACAGTTTTGTACCAAACAAAGTATTAAAACTATAACCTAATTTAGTTATGAAACTTAATCACGATGAAATTATGATCGCATTCAAAAACTAATTTTGAACTTTTAAAATTGTCTCAAAAGATTGTAAGCATACTTTACAAATGCAAAGTGTTTATCAAAAACGTTAAACTTACCCTTTCCAGAAGCTTCTACGCGCAACAACGTCGATGTTAAAGCAATATTTCCCTACGACTGTATCCCAGTGAATCTAAAAAGAAATAAAATGAAGTAAGCATTTTTCGAAGAACAAGTGCTACGAATTTCATTGCAGCAATTTCAGTTTGCAAGAAGCTAAATAGACGCCCAAGAATGTCTATTTATGAGCAAATTAAACTTCCAGTGGAATTTATTCAAGTCCGTAATTAAGGGCAAAGGCTGTTTAATCGATAAATTAAAATTTAGCATAAAGGTCACAAATTAGCACAAGTATGATGCATATTTATTAGCAGAGTTTAACGGCGAGGACCCTGACGAGAAAAAAAATCGTTTCAAATTTAAATAATAATTGTTTGAGATTGTTGGGTTACATTTCATTAAAATAATCCAAATTCATTGAGCACTGCAAAAAACATATAACCGAGTTATTCAAATCGCTTTTATATCTAACAAAATATTGTGTATATTTGTTTTTTTAAAAGTAAATTAAGGTAATGTCGAATGAACAGAACTGGCTTAATAAGTTATTTCGAGCTAATGTTTGTAAACTACCGTTTTTTACTTAAAAAACTAAAGAAAAATGTATTTGGGAAGATTCGTCTTAACACTTTGTTCACAAATGGAAAAATGTTATAAAATATTTTTCCATTATAAAAACATTTTTCCATTATAAAAACATTTCGCTATGAACAGCTTTTTATTTACGAATTTTATTTACAAATAATTTAACAAAAATCAATTTTTGTGCAAGATGGCAAAATCAGAATCAGATATCAAATTGCTCTGCCCATTTGATATCATCTTCGTTAGAGTGGCATAAATGTTTACAAATACTTCAAGTAAATTAAATTTAGTATAAATACAAACAGGGATATTAAATTTTATTTATATTGTTGCGTTTCGTTCAATAAATGGAGTTTACATAAACAACTGGATAAACAATAGAAAACTGCCTTTCGTAGTGTTTCCACCAAAATGTTCCGGATTATTACTGAAAAACGTATTTTTAATAAACAATATTTAAATTTTAAACAAACTATTAAGGGAACAAACTGAACTCGACACTAATTTGAGAAACCCATATATATCTGAGTGATGTTAGTCGTTTAGCCAAGCAAAAAGACAACTCCGATACACATCTATTCGGAGTGCAAAAAGGAAACTGCAACTATCTTACAAAGACAACAGTTACTCGTAAAACATCTGGTGCCCAAATACTCCAAAACTTGTAAACAGTCCTCAGTACATAATCCTCTGAAATGACCTCAAATTCTGCCAGTCTGACAACTTAAGACAGAATTCAGATTGTCTCGACTTGTTTCATCGTTGTGTTTTATCTTCATAAAACACTTTTAGCTACAACAATTTTTCGTTTGTTTTGCGTTATAAAATAAATAATAGTAAATACAATAAACAGAATTATGTGGTATTATGCATATTTTTGCACAAACAAATTTATAGATATAATATTTGTTTTTGCGCCGTTTGTGCGAAAACAAATATTATATCTATAAATCCTCATAAAAGACGTCAAGTCTCGTTTCTTTTCTTTCTTCAACTTCTACGGAGTCCTTTCTCTGTCATTTTCCATTGTATGTTGTTATGCATGGAACAGGAACGAGAAAAGAGGACCCTTCACAAGTAAAAAGGAAAGAAAACCAAGACTCGATGCAGTCCGCGCGATGCTATGTTTATATGAATTTTTCGTAATGTGTACGTTAAAGCGAAAACCCGAGGAAAATATTGAGTCATTTGAGCGTTGCAATAAATACTTCATAGCAGAGAAGTAACATTTTATTTGAGTTTAAAAAACTACACTGTTATTTTGCCACTTCCTTTGAATATATTAAAATTGAACGTTGCAGAAGTAAGTAATTTTAGTCAAATGGAACTTCGCTATAACTGGCATTAAGATTTATATTAAGGTGCATGTCGCTTATCAACAGCGTGCGCTAAAGTGCATTACAAATTGCAGTAACGAAACTATTTGTTAATCATTTAAGAATTATTTATATGTTGAGAACTTCTAATAAGTTGAGATATTTTGTCCATTATTTATGAAACTAATGTTTCGATATTAGCGAGGAAATTTGTTTTAAAATAATAGTATTAATAATGGTATTAATAAAACAATTAAATTGTTAACGTGTAAGCTAAGTGTTTTATTTAACGATTAATAGTAATTAGCACTAAAACTCATTTTCTTACACCTGCCTGCGAAGCAACACAAAGTATTTTATTTGAAGTTTTCAACTGAACAAACTACTTGCCATCCCGTCACTTAGAATAAATTAATGTTTATTAGAATGGTAGAAACAAGAGAGATCCATTGGACTTCTGTTAATTAAACATACTCGCAGCAACAACAAACTTATTCGAATGTAATTACACAAAAGAATAATATTTGTTTTATTTTGTTGCCTTATAAAAGAAAGTTGATAGGCTTTGCAAATTAATCCTTTGAATATCAATATCTGTTTATTTGTCTATGGAATATCTATATCTCAAAAACGAATCCAATAAGAAATTGTTCATAAAATTGTTACAGCCATTCACACATTATTTTATTTATTCACGCCTTATAAATATAATACTTACAAATATAATATTATATTTATAAATATAATATTTGGCAAGTGCAAGAACGCAATTTTTGAATGAAATTAAACTAGTTTGAAGTAATACCCAAGTATAGGGAAAGCCAAACAGATTTGCTCAAATAATTCTGCTGCGATATTTCGATGGAAATGTACTCAAAAATAATTAATTACCTCCTCCGGTCATGAAAACTGTTCCAAAGCAACGGCCTGAATGATTCAAAGATCTAACATTAAACTCTCTGATACCGGATCTCACGTCGCAGATATCCTTGATTTCATGCACACGCATAAACACACACAGAGGCATTATAGCTAAAGTCCGCGAGTAAATATGCCGTGAGTTTATCAAGTTTCCTTTATTTTCAATTAATTCAAAATTCGTATCCAAGTCGCGTGGATACAGTGGCAAGCGCTCACTCAAATCGCATTAAATCTTGATGCCTGCTGGCCTCACTGCGAGCCGAGTGTTCTCATCGTACTTCTCGTTCTAAATAACTGATCCCTGCATTAATAACCGTGAAATTCATTGGCATAGCCGCCATGTGCTGAAACACGGTACTAAATTCTTAACAGCCTATGACAATGCACCGCCCGCTTTGTTAACAATAAGAATCTTCCATAAATAACATCTCAACTCGAGCAACGGCGCACACACTTGACATTCATTATTGACTGTGACAACTTGGGAAAAGAAACTTTGTTCCACTGAACATTGCGTATGCCGAAGTCTGTTCAACTTGGGGTCAGAGCATTTTCCACTGAACGGCAGAAATCTTGTAATGAATACAACATTGCACTTGGAGAAGTACCTTGCATTTGAAACTAGCAATATGAAGGCTGCAGTTAGGACTTTGGAGGGAAATGAAAAGGGGGAAAAGCAGGGAGAAACGGAGGAACTTTCTAGATGCACTTTTTCTCTAGATTCTTTCAAGGAGGGTTTGTAGTTTGAAATGCTGGGGTTAGTGTCGCGTGACTTATTATTTAGAAGTTTATTTATACTACTTTCAATAGTAAGTTACCGATTCTTCGGTAATGGGAGATTACATTCGTTGAAAAACATTTCGGTTTCATAAACAGTTGTGGTCTGACAAACCCTATGCTTTTTTCTATTATTACTTATTTTTGAGAAATCGTGCATGAATGGTCAGACCAGATTTCTACATAAAAATAGAACATTCTCATCTGTAAGAGCCTATATTAAAAATCATAATTTCATTGTTACTTTCCGCACAAACAAGACAAAAAAATCTAAAAAATGCTACTCAAAACATTTTTCTCAAAAAGTATATTTGAAAAACCTCAACCATTTCTCTACATTTTAGTTTCCATCAAGAATTTCCTTAATAGACTCTTCACTAGCATAAACTACTCAGGGCCCCATACCAACTGGCAACAGTACTGAAAACCCCCCCCCTCGCTCTGTCTCTCTCTGGTGTTTCTCCTTTTGCTCTTCCGTCTCCTCCGGCGGCCGACTCTTCCTCCTTCAACCCCACACGCCACGCAAAAGCTCGTTTGTCTAACCCACGACGACGATGCTCCTATTGATGGTCCACGGCTACTGCTTTTCCACGGAAGGAACAATTTGGCGGGCGCCAAACCGCCATGTAGAACGACCAGTGGAGCCTCCTCGTCGTTGTCGTTTGCAAATGAATAATGGATGCCGGAACAAGTGATTCCTGGCGGCATGTGTCGTGTACTTGGTCTGACAGCAAATTGGCCAACTTGGCCGAAAGATTGCGCGCGAGATAATGCGCGCTTTATTAACCGGCAAACAGTGTGCGAGGCGCGTGTCAGTCTTGCACCTGTTATCGTCTTTGATGCTTCAATTATTGGGCGTCTAATTGATCGAGCAGAAGTAATGGCTATAGGCCAAAAGCACATTTTTGATAAAATTTCGACGCCGTTATCAGTGGGGGAGAATAGGGTACTGTGGGCCGACTAAGGAAATGGTAAATATTATCGCTATAAATGTTTTTTTTTACAATTGCCAATCGGAATTGATTATTTGTATAATTAGTATAATCTCGTGAATTTTCAAGTCAAACCATTATCATTTTCATTTTAAATAAAGTTTAAAATAAAAAAAAATGAACGTTGCCTACAGGTTTCTTAAACAGTTTCAGCAACTGTTTAACGTTAGGCCGTGGTAAGTTGTGGTGATTTATTTGTAATAATTTGCAAAATTATTGATAACGCTGTAAACACTTGGAGTTGCTGATTTAAACTGGTTTCTTTGAAATTTTTGATCATGTACCATGTAATGGTGAAAAAAGCCATTCGTGCTTATGATAATCAATATAATGTCATTGCTAATGAGATAAGATAATCTATGCTGATAAGGTAAGTGTGCATTTGGACTACATTAGGCTGGATGTTATTCCTCCAAAATGAAACTGTGCTTTTGGCTTTCTCCCGAATTAATATTAGTTCAAGGTTCGCGCGAGACTGCAAATTTTACGGAAATGCCAGTTTTCTTGCATTATGCTATGTGTGAGGTACAAAGGGTATTTATGATTCGGTGATATTCGCATAATAGTTTTGGTCGAGGTGTTCGGGGTCGATGACCAGCTTTGGGAATAGGGGTGCTAATTCGGTTGGGCTGAGTTGATTTCCCAGTAGTGGAGAATCAATTCAAATTAAAACATTTTAATTGCGAAATGGATACAAACACAGTTTGGGTAGAAATGTATGAATTTTATGATATTGGAGTATATAGGGACCAATGGGAAATCTGTGTTTTTCAACAAATTAATTGTACGAATTTGACTTTATTCTCCGGTGCTGGGTTGCTTAGTAGAAGATGCAGTGATGATTCACAGATTTCTAATTTAGAGAACTAGTAAGTTATCAATGATAAGTAATCATCGGAATAACATAGATATTTGTTATGTATTGAAAAAAAAACAAGGGAAAACTTGTTTAATTGATTTTTTTCTGCCTTTTCTAATTAGTTCGAACGAAGATGGCATGGCAGTAGCATTTAAAAGTATTAGATTGGGTATGAATGTTGGTGGGTGAAATAAAGTGAAAATTGGCACTTTGCAAATCGGGAAGTTAATGGAATTAATTTGTTTATGGCAAATTTGTAAAAGAGAGAATGTATAGAAGGTATAGGTGTATAAAGCATATGGCACTTTGAGACACCTTTACAACATGTTAAAACGCTTTTGGGTATTTTAAGTATACCTTTCCTTTACTTTATGGAAATTATACAGATATATAATAAGAATTACAAAAAGCTGCAACATAGTTTTACTCAATAAGCTCTAACAAGAGAAATTCATAAAGGGAATGGGGGAGATTGGATCTTATTAGAAATTACTAGCTTGAAGAGGTTCCTTGTAACATATGGCTTTCAGATGACTAGTTTGAAGAGGTTCCTTGTAACATATGGCTTTCAGATTCCTTAGACATTGAAAATAATTAGGAAAATATTTATTCTTATGGCAGTGCAATTTGATAAGAATTTAAGATTCATATCAAATTATTATCATTTTAATAGGAATAAGTAAAATAAGAATCTTAAATTTTTATCATGTCAATTTAAATTTCATAATGTCTACAGAAATAGTAAAATAGGCTATATAAGCACCAGTTTTGAGCAACGTTAGCACTCTCTAGAGATTGAAGCTTCTCCGGGGAAAAAATTGTTGTTCTAAAACAATTTTTTCATATCGACAGAAATTAAGGAATCAAATTGATTTCTCCTGAAAAAGTGTTATTATATGAAAAGAAAATTTCACCATTATTTTGGCGCTGTAGTCGATACTTACATAACATATAAAACTTAATATCCTCCAGCACAAACGACTACTGAATTTTATGCAGAAAAAGGGACTATGTAATTGACTGTTCTAATCACAAAGATTTCTAGATTAACAACACCCCTATTATGGAGTTATTTTTTGTATTGCTTTTGTTTCTAGTAAATAATTAGTATTATAATTATGTTGAAAGAAACCTAAATTTACGCAACGTTTTTCTTATGTGCAGACAAATCTGTTCAAACATAATCACTTCATTCAAAACTTAATAAGCACAGGGAATATTTCATAAGTTATGAGTATAAATATTCAACGAGTAAGACAAAGAGAATGTTGTGTCCATACTATGCAAAAAAGAAAAATTATAACAGGGTCATAGTCTATATAGACCATCAAGACAATGCCTTAAAAGAATCTTGAAAAAAATGTTTACTATGCAAATATTTGCATAAATTAACATTATTTCAATTTATTTTGCTTAATATGTACGATTGTTATATTATTTTTCAATACAATTATACGTTGCTATAACTACTTTTATTTGTATTCGAACTCATCAACTAATAAGTCAAATCAAATAAAAACACTGCATCTCACACAATAGAAGTCCTTCTCAATTTAACCCTAACATTACAATATTTGAACTATTATCAACTCAATCAGAATATCAAAGAAAAGGATATTCAAATAATGATCTTCCAAGAATCTATCCAATGAAATACGCTTTCCATGTCCCCAACCGTATTATGTTTTGACTATGTAAACAGTATCAACAATGTGCGTCTTTCTCGGAAGTTTTTGAATTTGCTCCAGCCCTAAAAATACGCTTCGCCTACAATGACTTATCACTCCCAATGACGAGAAATCTGCCGGGGTCTCGGTCAACTTGAAATTCAATTCGCGCGCGCATTTAACCAAGTTGCGGAAAAATGTTTCCCATTAAATTGGAATCCAGAAAGATCGCTGCCGAGATGAAATCGGAATGAGTTTTCTAACAAGCGTTGGTTACGTGAACTGAACATGCAAACCCGACAATTGACCGCGAACACTAGGAAAATCGCATTATGCACTCGGAATTAATTTAACGATTCGGTAAATCTTGCCGCCAAACACGCTATGTTATCGCGCAAAATAAGCGCCGCTCTCGTGTTTACTAATATCAGTGTTCTCGCGCTCCAACGATATAGCAACTTTGGCTCGCGATAATCACGTTCGATTCGCCGATTGCGACGACAAACGTTTCGATCATCGCCGGAATGTTCCGTGCCGATTACTTACCGGCGCAACAAAGAAAATCCTAAGTCCGACGAACAATCGACCTCCACCGTCTTGCCGGCCTTTCAACTACTTTTAAATAATCACTTGCATCAACACGAACGAACCGGCAAACACAACAGTCAACAATACGCACATTTCGTCCGCTGGACGCCGCCCGCACTGCGCATGCGTCGAGTCCACGCTCGACGGCGTTGTTCATTTGTTCGGCCTGTTCGGCGCATATTTCGTGAGGAATCGTCGTTGGAGACACGTGGATTCTCACAGCGGTGCCTGCTTTTGTTCCCTCGGATGTTACTAGCCGGTATGAATTTGTTGTCTTTTATATTAGTTAAATTATTATCTAATTGGAAGAGTAATGTTATTGTGTTTTTCTGGTTTGTAATTGAGTGGTGAAGATATTTTAGGTTATGTATTATGTCGAAGAGATTGTAAGATAATTTTTGGTGACGTGCTGCCATGTTTGTTGGGCTATGGAATCTTACCTGTCTTGCTGGCAGTTGAATAATTAGTCTGTTTTAAATTATTATTGTTGTTGTTAGAGAAATATTTAGAGTGGAATATGAAGATATCATAATATTTTTACTGCATTTAATTCTTGTCTTGTTTACTCACATTGATGTAGTAATTGTTGAATATCGGATACTGCGTAGTTTGTCATTTTAATCATTTTCGGTTTCGGAATTATTTCACTAAAACAGTATTCTTTGTCTTGGCTGTAAATCTGACCGATCAATAAGTTACTTTTATATTTGGGGGCGAATAGAATGATGTATACATAAGTATCACGAAAATCAATGGGGGAGACGAAAATAAATTGGTTCTGTCCTTGAAGCTTAATCTATAATATTACAGATACAGTACAATACTGCTACTTTAAAAATACTGTGAAAATGTACTGTATTATTAAAATATTAGTATTCCAAGTTTACACTATCGACTGTGAAATTACAGCCTAATTCATTACAGTTTTATTCTATTTGGGTGTGCTTGCTATGTAAATAACTCTGTGAGAACCAAACAAAAGCTGATAGAGAATTCTCGAAGAAACATTGTCCAAATGTGAATTTTCTCTACACATTTCAAAAACATTCAAAACAGTAAAATAAACGTTTATTTTAAACTAAAATGTCTAAATTCAAAAAGTTGTTGTTAAATATATCAATTTTTAATAAATATCTGACTGTAATAAATTATTTTAATTCAGTTTGACGATCACATTTAATTTGCCTGTAACTTTATTGATTGAAAATTAATACACTGCTACAAAAAAAACAAATCAAGGTTCTGATTCGTCACTTTGTTTTCGCTTGATCCGGCAAACGCTTCGGGTTCGACCAAACTAGTTTGATTGGTTCGGCTGTTTTGGCCTGACTCAGCAAACACTTTCATTTCGGTGACGAATTCGTCAAGCCAAGCTGTTCAGTAAAATCAATCAAAAATAAGTTGGCCCATGTATATCTGGACAGTAAAAGATTATTGCCTTTTGTTTGTGTGAAAACTGTCACTTTAAAAAATTTAAAGATATAGAACAATTAATAGAATTTACTTTAGATAGAAGATAATTTAGTAGAAAGTTTTTTTTTCATTTATGTTTAGTTTTAAGCTTTTTCAAAATAATAAGAACAAAGGCTATAATATTTCAGATGGAACTTGATGTTTCTGCTTTTGAAATCTATTCAACTATAAATAGAATGACTAAAGCTTCTTTCAACTCGCGCAGAGCTCTGAATATTAAGAGAGGTAACCTACTACTAAAACGAAAACGTGAGAAGAGTAAAAAGAAAACTCTGAAGCCAGAGGTCAAACAGCAAATACGCAAAGAGATACAAAGTGCAAAAGCAGTTGAGACTCAGACTGTTTCTGACCCTGCAAACATGACTAAACGAACACAGAAAAGGATAGAAAATGACAAAAAAATGTTCAAGAAGTTATCGGAATGGGTAAAGTCAGATGAAGAATCTGGAAAAAAGAAGGAAGCATTTTATGATTCTGCGGAATCGGATTTTGAAGCTCATCAGAAAAAAACAGTTGAACTAATAAAGAATGCGGACAAACGAGCAAAACGGGAGGCCAGGAAGAAGAAGAAGCAGAAGAAACTTGAGTTAGCGGCTGCTAATGCTGAAGCTACATCCACAACTGAAGGAACTTCAAAGGAACCTTCAGTCAAAGATGATAAGAAGCTTAAGAGGAAAAAGCCTGCCAAAAAAGTGAAATCGACAGGTCTAGAGAGAAAACTCAAACTTCCGAACCACAAAAAATATCGATGTTATAAGAAAATCAATACTGCTACCGGGGAAGTTATGGAGAACTCATCTGGTTATACAGACAGCGAAGACTATGACGATAATAACGATAACTCACCGGAATCAGAAGAATCAGATCTAGAGGATCAAACTCATCCGCTTACGGCTAGTGAGGAACTTTTGAGCTGGCTGATTCACCCAGTGGATGTAAATGATTTCCTGGAGTAAGTTGCCATTTATTTTTTAATAATAATTTACACTTACAGAATTGAATAATCATCTGAAATAATAATGTGTATTATTGCAATGTTATGTTAATGTGATAATAAGATGATAAATGTTTTTACGGTTTACAGCAAGAACTGGGAAAAAACACCGCTTTACATTGACCGAAAAACGGAGGATTGGTATGGAAAAGACCATCTACAAATATCGAGTAATACAATTGACGAATTGTTGCGAGAACACAACATCCATTTTAACAAAAATATTGACGTAACAACTTATATCAATGGTAAAAGAGAAACCCACAACCCATTTGGAAGAGCATACGCTAGCGTCGTTTGGGATTACTATATGAATGACTGTTCTGTGAGATTTCTGAATCCTCAGACATATCTGAAAAATCTCCACAAGCTTAGCGGTAATTATACTTTTATTTAAGGAGGTTGGGGTGTGAACAAAATTTACGATGAGAATTTGATGGAAAAAATGTATGCTAAAGATACATTTACAAGGAATTTTTTGGCAAAGTTTGAAGATAATCGACTAGC
>JABFPB010006362.1:0-12092 GCA_022817645.1 Ceratoteleas bidentatus | reverse complement strand
CTGCGTCCTCTTTTAGTATCTGTTTTGCTTGAAAGATATTGCGCAATTGTTTGTACCATATTTGCACCATATATGTAAAAATCATGTTAGTATGTGAATTACTCAAATAGATTAGATAAATAATACTAATTTAATCCGCAATGTGTCTCAAAATTATATTGCTGATCTTTTTCTAAATTATTTCCTATTTGGGAAATGTTTGTTATTTGGATGTGGTTTCTGAGTAACTAAAAAGAGATAAAAAACATTGTTTTAAGAGAAAAAGAAGTGTTATTTCAACTCGATTAGACATTTTGGTAGAATCTTTTTTGTAAAAACGTTTTGTTTTTAGACGTTTTTGGTGTCTTCTGGAAAAGTGTTTTAGGTATCTTTTCTGGAAAAGGGTTAATTGTTAACAATTTTGTGAAAAATGAACTTGATGGAAACTTAAAATTAATTGTTTACAAAAAATACTTACTAAACATTTCATATAAAATTGTTTAGTGAAAAATTATTAAATTTGTAAATTATTCACTGAATAATTTACAAAAAATATTCAGATTTGAAAATTGGTATTGCAAATAAATTGTTTCAGAGTATGTTCTACATCTATCAGAAAGTTTAAACAAAATCCATTCGACTGAAATATTAAAAAATAATTGTTTAATGTTCTCTTATTCGCCGGCAATTATATAACAAAGTTGATATTTTGATATTACCTTGAGGCATTTTACTCTCTTTCGTGTGTACAATTGGGTTATTCTAAAATCTTGAAAAAATATTTATGTAATATTTGCGCAAATATTTCTCAAATTTCGAATTGAGATGATCTATTCTGTTTTATGCCAGCATGTATTAAAGATTTTTATATTTCCAAATCGTATCTTTTTTATTTGGTTTAAGGATTGTAAAGTTTTCAAATAATTTGTACCGGTATGGATAATTGTAAAGTTGTAATAAGATCTTTATCGAAAACTTTTTTATACCATTTCTTCAACTTTGAACCAATTATATGTTTCCAATTCTTATTCTGTACACTTCCCGTTAAATCCATTTCTTTCCACATTTAATAAATTACTCCTCTTATAGACATAATTTTTATAAACATTAAATATCAATTGTTATTCTGAACTAACTGATAAACGGTTTTTGGCCCCCTTGTATATTTTATCATCCTGTTTTTTTGCTTTCATAAGGAGAAAATAATTTTTTTGTGCAAAAATATAAAATGTATATAAAATTCTACGAGAGAAATATTATCATTACAATAATATTATATATTAACTAGTAGCTATTTTCAACGCTATTAGGATAAAGTATAAGTTTCATATGTATTGAAATACATATGAAATACATATGTAGGTTACACCTACACTGAAAATCAATTTAACAGATGTGCTTACAAATTCATTTCTTGTTGGTCTGAAATAGAATGTAGTATTTAATTAAACTGTTTGAATGTTAAATTGAATGACGTCTTCAATGCAGAAAGCTCAATCTGTTTAGCAAATTACATTTTCATAATACATATATGTTCCATTTAACTGATAATTTATATAAATATTAATTCCACTTCAAAAATCAGCATCTTTTAAGTGACTATTGGAAAAATGATTAAAATTCACTTAAAATGTGATAATTTTTGCTAAAAAGATAAACACAGAACAAATCGTCTGGAAACAAAACTTGTTTTTCCAGTGTTAATAACGTTTAAAATGTTTGATCAAATATACTTTACTTAATAAATATCTTCTAAGATATTCCATTTAATATGTATAAAATGCAATTGACTCGAATTTTTATATTAATTCTCAATTAAGTCTGTCGGTAAAAAATAGATTTTCTTTCACTGAATGGAACATACTTTTTACTTTTTGATTTTCCTAATTAAAAGATTGAACCTCGTCCATTCCAGGACGATATTAAATATTAAATTATCCATTGAAAGTCAGTAAGTTAACGAGAGTAAAAGCACCTATAACAAGTAGTTTTGAAACGAAAATGTGTTTATAAAGTAATTCAATCTCGGCAGATGGATCGTTAAAATGAGAAATTGCGAATGCAGTTACAATGTTTCTGACTGTATGCATTATTAGACTTGAAAATGGAGTATCAAATAAAGTGCTTTAATTATATGTCATACTTTTTGTAATTTACCCAAAACCATTTATTAATAAGATGAAATTGTCTGAAATGTATCTTCTAGATTCATTATTATGAGAAATTATGTTTCAAAGAGAGCGTTATCGCGAATACCCAAGTAACCGTTCCTCTTTAAAGATTGCTTGGAGAATATATTATGAGAATTGGAAAAGTATAATATCGGTAAAATAATAGTCCTGGGAAGAATAAAGATATTGTTCAATTTAAAGTAAATCAGAAAGTACCGAAACAAACTGTCTTTAAACAATACAAAATTGAAATTATTAATTATTTATCGATCGCCAATTCCCAAAATGTCAAGCAGCACGTGTAATCACGTTAATAGTTAATATTTAACTTCAAATTAAAACAAATTTAATCCCTTATAAATTTAGAAACTTTTATAAATCGTTTCTAAAACTTTTATAAATCATTTCTAAAACTTTTATAAATCGTTTCTAAAACTAGAATTTATCTCCAAAAGCAATTGTTTCTACTTTTTTTAACAATTTCATTAGAATTTGTTAAAAAATTACTCTTTGAAAATTGCATTGAAAAATAAAATAAAAAATGTGTTTTTACCCTTTTCACTAAAACGCTCTGTGAAAACCTAAGCGTTTTACATAATCTTCCCCAAAACACATTTAATCAGGACATTTGTTTTCGTCTAACATCTTTCTGGAGCTTACCATGACATCGAATATTCTCTTCAACTCCCCTTTCATCGTGTTACTATTTATTAAATTTGAATGTATAATGTTCCTAAGTAACAAGCATCTTTACACGGTTACTCGAATAAGCGATGTCGAACTCCACTCATTATAATAATTTCGATTCAATTTTACGAAAACCCTCGACGACGAAGTTTCGACGGTGTTAACAAGTTTGATTAATATTCCACAAATAATGGCGACGTAAAACCAAAAAACGTTCATTTCGAACAAATATTAACGATCCATTGCATCGAATTTAAATAATTACACGTCAATTGACACTATTTTAATTGAAATTTTAATTACGCTGATAACCCAAGTCCAATAAAACACGCGAAAACGCACATTAATTATTGACGTTCAATTTCGTTAATGCGAGAATCGCGGTATCCCTTCGTTGCCTGAAAATTCAATTTCGGAGTTATTAAAATAAAGGGTATTGATTTCCAGCGATCGTTCGAATACCGACGTGAAATAACGAAACGTTAAATTGGTCGAAACGAAAAGTGCTGCTGCATTATCTCAACACGTATCTCCCGATTTCAGTAATAATCATTAGGAAATACTGTTTCGCGACGAGCTGTGCATCGGAGGGAATGAATTCATCGAATATTGAATTTGCCACCCGTTTTCGCTCTTTTCTTTTATTGTTTTTTGCAGGCAAATTTATTCCCAACTCGGAATATAACTAAAAATATAGAATATCGCAAAGGCGAACTTGCACGTTAATAAATAAACTGCGCGTTCAGCGTTTCGACGGATACTTTCAATTTATCTACTTTGCAGTCTTGTTTATTGACTCGGGGGAGCGAAATCGATATCAAACGCGAAACAGAAATTTTATAATTATCGCTCACTCGCATTTTATTGCTTTTCGTGAGTAAAACTTTCAGTTTTAATGGAGCCTCCGAATACGACAGCATTTTCCTTTTACGACCAAAGAGAAGACACATTAATTACTAGCTTTATATGTTTGATACATAAAATTGTTGACACGATCGTACAAATTGTAACAAATATTGTCGTAATAATGTGCTGAAAAACATCTCTCGGACGATCAAAAAAGCATACATTGCGAACAGAATTTTTTATTAAAAATTCACGAAAATGGCATTTTTGTCTTTTTTATCCCCTTTAAATATCTAGGAAAAAGTACTAAACAATTGATTGTTTATTTTTTTATTTACAAAAAATGTCTTAAAAACACGATTTTGAAAATCTTTGTTCCAATTACCACCATTTTGTTTTCGATAAAAATGAAAAACAAAAAGTTATAGAAAATAATACGCGGAAATTGAAATTGAGTCATTTTTCATTTGCCAGACCCCTTAACTGAATCGAAAAGTTAGAGTTCAAACCTTTTTTTGGTCAGCGAAACTACAATTTACTTACCCGACCCTAATTTCTACCAACCGTCACTTTGGCTAAGCTGAGTGAAAAACTGCCTAAGTGACCAGACGATAAATTCCGAAGCGTGAGGAAACCCGACGTAATGCGAAAATCCTGGCGTTCCGCCCCATCCCCGAAATCGACATGCTTTATTCATGCTACACCTCTCATCTGCTAATTCAAGCGACCCGATGTAAATGCTTTCGAAAAAAAATTTAGAAGTCGCGCATTTAAATTTAAAATTCCCACGGAGCAACTTTTAATAAAGCCAGTTATAAAATGTCATAACATCTGGGTGTATTGATCCGGAAAAGCCGGCGAGTGAAAAAACAGGGAAACACAATAACGGCACGCTGCACATTTGGTCACATTTTATTTAGTCTTCGTAAAAATATAATACAGTCGTCGGGTCGGGCGATACGTGACATAATCGGTATGTACACTGTTCACATAATCTAGGCGAAATAAATACAGTTGGGTTTTGGCACTAGCGCTTCCGCGGACTCACGTAAGACCTAAACATCACTATTTCTGCCGTCGCACGCTCATTAGCGACGACGTTCCGACTGATTACAGTCATTATCACAATACTTTGTTGCGCGTCTGAAGAACGATCAGCGTTTCTTAAAAGGCGACTGTTCTGGCACGGAGAAAAGAATTCCGACGAAATGGTTATGGCTGAATTTCAGCTTCGACTGGAAATTCAGCCTATTTTACGAGGTTCAGTTACTGTTACTGAGTGAGAGATGGGAGAATTGAAGAGTACAGAGTTCTGCGAAGTGAAACCATTTTTTCTGCATTGGTAATCGTGTATTGGTAGTTAAAAACAAAACCAAAACAATAATCACATTGAGAAGGACAGAAATGTTTGCATACATGGCAATGGAATAAACACAAACAAATTGTTTTTGTTTTGGATTGAATCATTTTCTCGTCCTTCACAAGGTAGTTCCAACATATTGATTATAGTTTGAAAATATTATGGTTCGAGTGCCTGTTTGGTAATGGCATACCTTCTCTGTTTTCGTTTGACTCGAATTTCATTTTTTAAACATACCAACAACTCGAAACTCCTCTTACTTCGTAAGAGTTTCGAACTCTTTACTGGAGTCAACAGTACATTGTATCAGGAGCAGCAACAGTTACATAGCTATATAAACAATCCAATTACACAATCCACCTAAAGAACACCGTTTCCACTTCTGATCCAACTGAGCTCAAGTGCAGTCTCCATCGTTCCTCAGTCCCGGTAAAACTCGAGAGGTTTGTTTACAAAACAGATAAATTGCATTCGTAGCGCCGAGAGCGCAAAACGACCTAAACTCCGAGCGCCCGAAGTCGCTCGTAAATTCGCGGTATCCAATTAAAATCTTGTGTTATCCGGCATCTTGACAAAGTACGCCACTTTGTCCTCCGCCACGCGGTAATTGTGGATCCAGCGCGAGCCCTTCCTCATGCTGCCATCGATTCCGTCGCGCCACACCCCTGCTGGCAGATATACTTCGCGTTGCCGACTGCCTGAGTAGAGGATGGGTGCGACTATGAGTTCTTCGCCTACAGAGAATTCATCGACCACGACGTGGCAGGCTGGATCGGCTGGGTCTAACATCCAAAGCGGTCGAATGATTGGCAGACCTGTATCCAGGGTCTCGTTCGCGTATTTCTTCAGAAGGGGAGTCACTGTCTTCTGACGCAGAGTGGTCAGCCTTTTCGCCATCTCCAAAACGGATTCGTCAGAATACTTGCTGGGAAGATGGGTAAACCTGTGAGGAAGAGCAGAATTAAGTGCAGTTGACTATAAGTTAGGATCTAGAATCCAGAAGATCTAGTATCCAGAATCCAGGAGATCTAGTATCTAGAATCCAGAAGATCTAGAGCCTAGAAGATCTAGATCTTAAGATATGGAATTGGTGATTGCTTGTTAACTCAGCAACATCAAAAGTCAGGATGTCCAAAAGAAAACGTATTGTCCGAAGTACATTCAGCATACCTTATAACCGGTAAGAATGTGGACAACTGCAACCACCTGACGTACAGCTCCTTATCCGGAAGATTGACTTCATTGTCGTTGTCCGGGTTGTTGTCAGACATGGGTAAAGCAATGTCCCCTCCCACTGCCCCAGGCATGATGAAGGGGTACCCAATCATCCCGTAGGTCAGAATCGTCGGTATCACCGTCTTGATAGCCTTCCAAGACGACGGAAACGGAGGCAGCGACACGAACACTGGAGCCCTGGGCCTAGAAATGGCACTGGAAACTCCGATCACCGGGATCGAACCCAGAATCGATTTGGTAAACAGTGTCTTGTAGTGGTCGGGATTGGTCAACGGCTGCTCGCACTTGTAGTAATGCGGCATGTCCTGCGCGGTACCTAAATCTAAATAAAACGAGTCCACGTGGTAATGCGACAGGATGCTCTCCAGCTTGCTCTGCAGCCAGGGAAGGCTCTTGTTGTTCGTGATGTCCAGCACAGCAGCACTGTTGATGTTCTTGTACCTGGTCAACGCAGGTATCCTGGGGTCACTGCCCCTCTCGGAAATCAACAACCTGTTAGCCACTGCGTCCTTGAAATTGATGGACTCCGTCGAGATGAACGGCTGGACAGTGAAGACGATCCTGAAGCCCCTCCGGTGGATGATGTTGATGGTCTCCACCATCGAGGGAAACCTGCTCTCATCCAGCATGAAGTCCCCTGGGTTAGGCTGCCACTCCTCACTCAGCAGGACGTGACCCTGTCTCAAAAATCCGAGGGCAATGACATCTTCCGTGTAATTGTAGATGGCAGCTTCGTTGGTTGGCGAGATCTGCCACACTGGTTCCGTCAGAAGGGAGTGTACAGCCTGCAGCTCGTCCGGCTTCAGACCATCCCATAAGGACTTCTCCGCCATCGAAGAGTGGAGGTTCTTCATGTTGTCGGTGGCGCAGATGGTGTAGTTGAGTTGGGGATAGGGCGTCAAGTGGTTGATGTAGGCGAAGTCGTCGTGCTTGGCTTGGAGGCAGAACTCCTTGGTGCGGTTGACGTTGATGGAGACGTAGAGGGGTGTCTCTGGATCCACTAGGATGGTGGCACCTTTGGAGTTGAGGAAGTAGCGTTTCAGAACGTTGCCGAAGGGATGTTTCCGGATGTCCCCGGTGATGAACGGGGCGAGCTCGAGCTTGCTTTGCTCAAGGGGGTAGGCCATGTTCTGGATCTGGCCGGCGCCGTACCAGTGGCCATGTTTGGGCGACCAGTCAAAGCAGTCCCTGGGGTTGAAGTTGGGGCTGAGGCTCTGCCAGGTCACTGAGTAGCAATAGGTGCTGCCTCGCTTGGTATGAGAAAGGTAAAGCCGGGTCTGGTGAAGCCACTCGAAACAAATGGAGTCTGGTCGGTGGTGGTGTGGCAAACAGGAGAACACACCAGTGTTGGTCGGGATGCCATCTGCCAGGCGCGCTGAGACTATCTCGGCGCCAGTGCTGCTGTAGACGTGTAGCACTCGCTCATTTTTATTAAACCTGGGGAGAAATTTAAATGCATTTTAAATTTGGAGAAAAATGTCTTTGGTGTAGTATTCTAGGACCTTATAGAAAGGTATAGGTCTTTGGGATTTTCTATTTTGGGTGGGAAATAAGAAATATGAAATAGATTATGGGGTGATGTTGAACCTACCTGGCATAGGGTAGTAAGTTAATATAAAGACTGAACCTAAAGAGAGATGAAACTAATCATTGTGTACTCATTGATTCTTTTCTTTTACTGATTACTTTTTTTCAGATTGCCAATTAATAAATTAATTCTCCATTTGAAATATAAACTGCGAACATCAATTTCATCTTTTAACGATATGACTTATAAGGACACTGATACCCTGACTGCAGACTAACTCCATATCCCCTTAACGGTTGCCAAATAATGGATAAGGGGCGACTCGAATGGTTTGCAATGAAAGTTTCAGGAGGGACGAATTGAAGTGGACAGGCGTTGTAATAATTTAGATTTTGGAGTCATATAAAGGGTGCACTTAAGGAGCAAGGGCAACAGGAAGGGGCCTAATTGAGTACAGCAGTTGTGGTTCATATTTCGACGAAGTGAATTGGACTTCAGAACCTGATTGGCAGCCAAGAGAATGGTCAATGGAGTATTCTACTTATGATTAAAAAGTTTACTCTTTTTCACGATCTTCTACTATACGATTTTTTACCGAGTTTGTATTTATTTCTTCGCAAAAATTAATTTTCAAAATAGATTGAAAAAGTATTGAACTCGATAAAACTGATCACTATTTTGTGTCCGTTTCCGGTTGTCATTTTAAACCGAGTAACGCCGTTGGTTTGCAGGACTTAATTGGACCGGCATTCTGAAATTAAAGAGGATGGTGTATCTCCATTAAACGCCGCCATTGCCGTTCTATCGCGCGAGCCAACTTGCGTTACTTTTAGTTGCGTTAATTATGTAAGGCGAAGTCGATTCTTTGGCTCCAATTACAGGCACATGCTGCTGTCCCACAGTTCGTCGCTGACACCATCGCAAACGAGCCTTAATCCGTTCCATTAGATTCTTCCTGATGGAGACAATAAGTGACTCCAAGTCGTGCGACGTGTAATTTGTCAAATCCGATTTCCGGAGTCAAATTGCGACAACAAAAATCCCCCCTTTGAGACGTACCTAAACTTTTCGAAGTAGGCGCGTTGAAGCACGTGCTGTGTGTAGTAAACGTGGACGAAACCGACGAGGAAGACGATGCAGATGAAGAGGATGCCGACAAAGACCCGAATCCTGAAGAGTAAAAAAATTCGAAATGTGTAATTAATCTTGTAAATTAGCAATAAAATAGACTATGAGAATTATAGTTAGATTATAATGCCAACTGATCCAAACGTTATTATTTTTTAATCCACACGATTTTAAAATTATACCGATCTTACATTGTACTGATTTAAAGCAAAGTTGGCTAATATCCTTATATTGCCTTAAGAAAAGATTCTAGAAAATTTTGAATGTAAGTTTCTCGAGTTATATGGGATAGAATTTCATAAAAATGTGCATGTTAAAATTCCGATATTTATGTTTTCTGATATTTTAACGGCAAAAACTGTTTCTGGAGACATTTTGTATGCAATCTATTGTGTATGTTTCCATATGAAATTCTGAACAACAAACTCGAGAGTAATGTATAAAATTAGGAAACAGAAGGTCGCGTTTCTAATTGCATGCGACACTTTTGAGCTTCCTTTGAAACATAATTTCGTCGGGAAAGTGTTAGCAATAATTTGCTCCAGTCACTTGAGGAGCTCGTTTATTCACCTGTTATTGATTACAGTTGCTAGAAAACGGAGAAACCGATAACCACTTATTTACAAGGCCGAACAGCAGTGACCATAAATCAACATCAAAGCAGAGACACGCAACGTTTATCAGCGGTTTCGTTATTAATTCGCAATTAATAACGATGGCGGATATGACTGTGACGGAGTAACAATGATGTTACACTAAATAGATTAATTACGAGAAAACCCGAGTTTGTTTTATAACAATTTCCGTAAAAATAAAAAAAATTTTAAACCATTGCAGAAAAACTGTTTACTTAATTACATTCCTGAATCATTTATAAAAAACTATTTCAGCATCATATTTTATCCTTTTTATCCTTTATTAAAATAATATTTTATTTTCTAAATGCCTTCATTCAGTGTCTCAAAAAAATATTGACTTTTTATTTTAAAAAATGCATAAAAGAGGCTGTCTTACTGTTTCCAAAGTATCGGAAAAAATTGAAGTTACGTCGTCGCGAGAAAACCGCGATAATATTTCTCGATACGAAATAAAGTGTGTTCGGATGGTACAAAAGTGTCAGACGATCTGAAAAACGTCGCGACTACTTAAAAAGTCGCGAATTTAGGGGCACCCTGGCTCGACGCGCGCGAGAGACAAAAGTCGCGGCGCGCAATTAAATTGCACGCGGCGACTTCCCAGTTTGATTAATGTACGCGTGATTAATATGCAGCGAGCGTTTTACGGCACTCCCAGCGAGACATTTTGCATCGACTTGAATTTCGTGTTTGTCACAACGAACCGAGCGATTATCTCGCTCGGCTGTTTCTAAGGCTGTTTACCCAGACTATCATCGCTCGTATTTCGCGATTTCAAAACGCATAATCAAATATATGATTCATTCAAAATGGAATCAATGGAACGTTTGTTCGAAGAAAATATCACATTTTTTAAAGTGTAATTTCCAAGTTGAATCGAAAATTACAATTTTTATACAGTTCAAACTTCAACTAATTTTTTAAAATAACTTTTTTTAAATTAATTTTTTAAAAAAATTTCAAAGAATTAATAGAAATCTTCCCACGGTGAATTTTGATTAAATATGAAAAATCGTATTCTATTTTGTATGAAACTTTTTAAAATATTGTTTTGAGTTTCAGGATAAAATGAATAACTGATGGTGCTTAAAATTCAAGTGGTTATATTCTATTTTCTGGTATAAAAATATTTTAAATATGTAAATGTGTTTGAGTTACGACGGGATTTTCAAAATACAGACACAGAATGTAACGTAAAAAGAAAAGAAGCTTGGTGAAAAGTGAATCCCAATACCTGTAATCAGCATTCTGCCTTTTCTTGCTGCTGCGCAAGGCTTGAGGTATCGACAGCTGTAGTCTCTCTTTGATAAGACTGCTGATACTGTTCACGCTGGTTATTGTCGAGTTGGGACTCTGCACTCCCGGAAGTTCCATCAGATTGTTGCCCAACTTCCGGAACACCGTCGGCGTTATGTTCTTGCCCTTCCGCCTTGCAGAGGCTTGCAGCGGAACTCTGCAAGATCAAAGTCACGAGTTGAAAAACAGAACGCGTCGTAAAAAAAACGTTCTCTACTCTTTCTATCCTTTCGAGTCCTTTCATAAAAATTAAGTTCATTTCACTTAATCTAATAAAAGGAACTACAACGATACACAATCTACGGTTAGATAAAAAAGATCTTAGTTTTAGTAAAAATAAAAGAAAATTGTATTAGTTTTCCGTTTAGCGAAAGTTTTCAATAGTTTAATTAGATTGATTTCAATTAATCAAGTTAAAAATATTAAAGTAGGCATTAAATTTAACTGAACGTTTCGCTATTCTATTTATAGCAAAATCGTGTTTAACTTTTCAGTTATTGTAAGCGTCACAGGTTTGAAATTGTTGTAAGCGTTTTTCCTTCTCTCCTCGAGAGTCAGAAGGAAAACTTAAACGTCAAAACAACTGCAAGTTAGCAAAACATTATTAGCAAGAATTTTCTGGTATTCAAAAGTGTTCCATAAAAATCAATCTAAAACTTCGAGATCAAATAATAAAAATCTTTTTTTGTGAAGAATTTAGCCTAATAAAAAATCAGCTGAAACTCAACATTCCATTCCATTTCACAGTTTAAAATTTCTCTTTAAAATTTCTTTCCTAATCCTGCTTAAAAAATCTTATGTCATATTTTATGTACAATTTTATGTCTCAATTTGGCCTCTAAGAAATTATGTAAAATCTTATGTCTTGACAATTTTTGTAAGAAATAGTATAAAATATTATGTAAAATATTAAACACGATTTTATATAATTTCTTAAAGGCCAAATTGAGACATAAAATTTTATGTAATTTTTTATATAAAAAATTATACATAAATTTTTTTTCAGTAGGGAAATCAAAGGAAAATTTCAAAGAAGAAAGAAACCACTATCCAACCAATCCAGCTTGCAACACTTCCCAGTCGCACTATTTCCCATAGAAAAATTCGCCAAACTCACAATTTTTTTGTAGATTTCGGGTGCCTCGGGTTAGGCGCGACGAATGGAAAAATGTGGCGCGGAAAGACGACGTACGCGCAAGATAGTTCGATTCGCGACTGACGCAACG
>JABFPB010006361.1:0-12113 GCA_022817645.1 Ceratoteleas bidentatus | reverse complement strand
TAAGTTGACTCAACGTTGAACCACTTCTCCAGCAACGTTGAGTCAACTTTGAATCAACTAACGTGTTCCCTTAGGGTAATTTAAGACTTAAAATTGTTTAAGATAAGACTCCAGGGAAAATAAAACAAAAAGGTCTTAAAAACCTTTAAAAAAATTCAGGGATATTGTTTTTTAACAAGTTTTAGCTACCTTAAAGATGGGACCGTCTTATCCTGAAATATTGATATCCAAATAAATTATCTATTCTGTCTCAGATGTTAATTCAACATATCTCTCTACCTCATCAATTTTCAGAATACACCTAAAGTATTCTAAAGTATACCGAAACCAAAAATCCTAACCACCCATCTCTTCCCCAGTTTACTCCAATCATCGTCAAGACTACGAGGACGAACCCGACACCTATCACGGTTCCCCAGAACCCGTCTACCACGACCCCTACTACCCTGAATCGGAACTGCATAACTCTCCAGCTATGTACAACCCCCTAAGAGGATCCTCAGCTCGCTACCCTCCAGTAAAAATGTGCCCCTGTCGGAACCAGGCGGAGTTCCGCCAAGCTGCCCTTCCAGTCAACTGTCCCAACGGTGCCGTCTTAAACCTCCTGACAAATCTCGGAGCCAACTTCTGGGCTTTGGTCCAACTCCTCATCGCCGTTAGCATTCCTCTTCTGGTACCCCTGCTGCTGATCAAAATCGCCATCGTCTCCTTCAAAGTCTACAAGTTCATCAAGGTGGTCAAGCTGATCCTAAAAATCGTCATCCTGCTTCCTTTCTTCATGCGAGTGGTACTTCCAGCAGTACAGCATTTGCTGCATCACCAGTCGGTAGTTCACTTCCTGAAGATGCGTCATAACAACAATGTGCTGGAAGATAGAAGTTCTGTCTCGGAATGGCAGCTGAACGAGCTGATGAGTGGCGCTGACCTGGTGACCTGTGCGAGCAAATCGGCGTGCGAAATCGGAGCATTCGTGGCGGCCAAGTCGCAGAGGTTTCTGCCCGAAAAAATGAGACACACGTTGAAAAGGAAGGTCGAAAGACTGGAGAGGAAGAGTAAGGTGCTGATGAAGGTTGGGGACCGAGAAGTTGTCGGGGCTTTTTCGTCGGCTTTTGGGAAAAATTGGACACTGGGAGCGTGCGAGGTTTATGAATGTAGTATTTCTCTGTGAGGGACATGGGCATTCTGGGGCAGGTGAAAAGGTTGATGTATATTTTTTCGAGAGTTTGTAATTCTTTGTAAAAGTGTGATTTTGTAACGGAGAGGCTGAACAAAATTCATTGAAATTGTAATTTAAATTACATGTATGTAGTCCGGTAGGAAAGAAAATGGTCCTGTCTCTTAGTTTATGAATAAGAGCCTACTGCGTACGACATTGTACTTTCTGTGCGAAAGATCCTATTTATACGATAAAGAATCTTTTACATACAGCTACTTTTCTGCTGTGACGCAGAAGTTTCAAGAGATAACTCTAAATAGAATAAAAATGCGAATGTTACGGTTGTTTTAGATTTTCAGATTTTTTTAGTACAAACATTAGAGTTAAGTTCAGGCATTTATTTGCCTAAACTTAAATAATGTACGAAATAAACAAGTACACAAAGGATTAGTACATTTTAATGTTTACATATAATAATTGTAAACGTACATAATAGACTATTAGAAAGCAGAAAAAAATTATTTAATGATTATTCAAGGTTAATCTTTGAATTAGATTTTATAATTAATTATAGACAATAATAATTAGGTATACAAATGTGATGCAAACAATTTTATAGTCGATTTGTCATAACTATGATAATTCATGGTATTTATTTTTATGAATGAGACATGCCTTTTCATTCCTGTTCAACTATTTAACAACTCTAAAATATATTATGTAAATATTTTACAATCAATTTAGGTCAACCTTATAATAAAATATACTGACACAATTATTTTTGACAGGGTACAAATCAATGCCATTCAACATTTAAATGCTGAATTTATCTTTCACTTCAGTAAGAACAACATTCAAATTGAAATCATATTTCCAAGAGTATTTTAAATTACCAATAAGAAAAGAGGCATTCAGATTTTGGTGGATTAATAATGAACGAAAAATAAAGATAACGTAATTATATATATGCTAATAAAATCAATTCAACAGATCCTCATATGTCAATGCTTTACTTCTGAAAGTATCAATCATTGTACTAAACGCTTACCTTCAATTCATCGTTTATACTTGATTAATAAAAAATAATGAAAACATTTACTAATCTTCCCCTGCAAACATGTTTTCATTCTTTCAGATGTTTAAAAAATTATGTAACAACAATTCTTTTTTAAATGAAATAAAAACGCAATATCCCTGTAAAAAATACTGTATAGAAATGAATAAAAACTAACTGAAGAAATTTTAGATTCAAAATTTGAAGGGCTGCAAAATTACTCGAAATTGCTTCCAAACTAATGTGAAACTGTTGTTAGTAATTCTGGAACTATCCGTTTTCACCTCAAAAGAAATAATTGACATACTTTCAGTAAAATTTTTGAAACGGAAACCATTCTTTCATATTATTAAATCCTTTAAAAAGAATTGAAGGACGTACGCTGCAAAAAATATTGCATAGAAATGAATTAAGAATGAAAAAATTAACTCCTTCCTGGAAAGATTTCAAATTCATATTTTTATCCTTGATTCCATTCTTTTCTGTTCTATTCCAGTGATTTGTCGATGTTTTAATGCGAAATTTTCCATTCTTGAAAATTAATTCTTTTTTGTTCAATTCTTCAATCTGCATTCAACAAAAAAGATATGGATTCTTTTCTATTCATTTCAACTCCAATCAAATAGATGTTTTGAATTTACTGATAATGGGCATTCACTCGACTTATTGACATTCAAAAACTAGTTTAATTGAATTCCAGACGTTTAAAAATGAGTGCTGCATGTTTTTTGCCCCATTTTTTACCCGAAATTGGTCAAAAACAACCAATAATTGAACAAATAAACTTCTTTGGGCAAATTTTGGCCAATTCTTGAACTACCTGGTTCGCTGGGTAAATTAACGTGAAAATCCAATTCTTTTCTAATCATTTCTATACTCTCTTTTGAATGAATTTAACAAATTAACTTTCAGAATTATCAATAACAATACCTATTTTGTTGTAAAAGTAAGTTAGCAATTTTAACCACTTCAAAAGCAGTTTTAATTTCCAACGCCAAATATTTCCATTTTTGAATTCAGTTTAATTTTTTCAATTCTTTTCTATTCATTTCTATTCAATACTTTTTGCAGGGATACGTTACACCAAATAAGTACGTTTCAAAGAAAGTATCATTATCTGAACTGCGCATGCGCCTTATCTTACTCAATGCACGCACAGTGTAAAATTCTCTAGACCGAGGTTCCATTCTGTGACAGAAACGTGCAAACCTGTGTTTACGTTCGGCTCACGGTACGACAACATAACCTCATATTCAAAACAACATGTTGTTGTTGAATTACACCAAATTTCATTAAAAAAACTTACTTTTCATTTACCTTTTACGACAAAAAATTAAAATAATATTTTTTACAGAAAAAAGCAATAATGGCGATGGACAAAATTTACACCATCGCTCTCGATTCCGAAACTGACAAGTATTTAACCTTGTGTTTGTATTCGCAAGTCAAGAATACCGCGAGTTTACGAAAAATGCTGATGAATGGAGAACTGCAGTGTTGTGCGATGAAAGCACGGTTAATTTACGATCCATTTCAAGTGGTTGTTGCAGCAAATAAAGCTGCTACCAACGAAAAGTTCTCCAAATTGATCACGAAGTCGGTGTATACAGAAATGTTGTACAACCTGTCGGTGTCAAAAAATATTTCCCAGTCATTGATGAATTTTGGCATTGCAGACAGCGACACAGACATTTTAGTGGGTTTGGTTCATGGGAAAGATGAAAGTGAGTTAAAAGTGAAATATGTTATGGGCATTGTTGATGGACAATTGGAACCGATGGAAAATTTGAGCAAAGTGCGTGATTTAGCTCGAATAAAAAAGTTGTATAAAATTGATGACAATGAGCTGAAAGTGTCCGGGATTTTAGATTCTGTAATCAGTAGAATAAGTGTTAAGGATTTTATAACTGTAAAATAATTGTATTTATAAACATGATAAAATAAAATGGATAAAGTGATACGTTTTTTATCAACAAAATAGAAAAAAATGATTACATAAATTAATATTTTCTTAATTGAATATTTTAATTTCTTTAATTTAATTTCCTAATTTATGAATAAATTATCAACCCTTTGTCTTGGGAAACCACTTAGAAAAGTAAAATGATTCAGTGGTACAAAAATGAACACTTGAGTCTTTGTATATGCATTATCAAATTCTTATTTTCTATCATTGTAACTACATTGATTCACTTACCAACACTTCCTTTACAGAATATTACATAATTTCTCAATACGCATGTTTTCAATCACTATGATAAGTTAAAAAGCATACTCAAACACAGTGTTATGTTGCAAACATACTTATTGAATCCGCTCACACTTTTATATTCTACCATAGAGGTGTTTGTCCAATCCCAAATCACAGTCGATCTGTTTTGCGCAATTTGTTTCCTTAAAAATCTTAACGTCTAAGATTGTGGACATCGCAACAAGTGTCTCCATGCAGACTTTGTGCATACGAGTCTTAAGCGAAACTAAATTAAATTTTGTCAGACATCTGTAAACCAACAGAACAGCATTCCTGAAAACCCTTTCTTACCACACCAATATACATTATTACAGCACTTTAAGGGGACCGTCTACCAAAATGGCCAAAATCATTATTTTCTATCAGTTTTCTTAAAATTTTTTTTTAATAACTCTCAACCAGTAAAATGTGGTATTGAATTAATAATTGTTAATAAATAATTAAAATTATTAAAAAATTATTAGTAACTAATGAAATGTGAGGTATTTTTAAAGAGTTACAAATTAACCAACTTTCAACCAATTTTCATCTAGTATTTATTGATTTTTTTGCAATTCATGCACATCTTTGTAAATAAAACAAGAAACTGGATTAAACGTTTTTTTTTCTTTCTTTCTTTTCTTTCTATTCTCTATGAAACTGTTATGAAACTAAAATTCTTTTCCTAAAATCGACTTTTGACCGATTTTCCGTAAACCGCCCCCTCAATTGACGACTCACACATCTACAATGAAAATCAAACGTCGACGTTTTTGTACAAATCCTTTTATTTCCAAAGCATCTTCATAAAGTCCACATTTCTGCACAACTCGATGAAACAGAACACGAGAACGCCTTATGAAGTCTAACCCATAATGCAAATAAGACAAATCCAGTTGAGTCGAACTCAAGGAACATAACTTAATTCGCCTCGATTCCACGGACGAAATCGACCGACAATGAATCTACACGCTTTATTCCACATTACCAATCGAGGCTCACTCCAGCCAACCGATTCTTAAATTAAATTATCGTGCGAGTTAAATAACAGCTTGGATACAGAATTCCATTCAACTTAATCGTAAATCCAAGTACAAAACTGTCTCGCTGGAACACAGAGGAGGGTTTTCTCGTAGCGCCGCCAAGCGCAACTAAAAATTCCCGACAGTGAGAAACCAATAAAACGCGGGAAACCAATAAAACGGAGTGAATTTGGGAATCGTCCGCGCCATCCCACAGCGATTTACGTGTACCTCGGGAGGCGGCAGATCTCGCACATGCTTAGTTCCGGTGGATTGTGGTAGGTGCAGTAGTTGCACGTCCACAGAGACGGGTCCTGCGGTTGTTCCGGTACGGGACCGGTTCCGACGCCGACGCTGCTGGCATTCGGGAAAGACGCTGTTGCGGTATTGTTGCCGAAGGTGGCTCCTTGCGATGTCGAAGCGGAAGTGCCGGATGATCCTGAGGTCGCGGAAATCAGCTGCTCGATCGTAGCCCAGTGCTCCGATTGGGACCATTCGATGGCTTTCTCGCGGTCGAAAGTGCGTACCGCTTCTATCAGTGGCATCATGTAATCCTGGATTGCAGAGAGAATGTTGGTTACTTGATTTCGAGGAATTTGAAGCAAAGTTTTGGAATAATAATGGATTTTGCTAATAAAATAGCATTGGTTGATTATTTGTAAAAAGTACTGAATGCAGTTTTTTCAGATAAATAATCTTTACCTAACTAACTTTAATTAAAATGATATACCTAAACCGATTTAATCTATTAAGTTGGTTTAGTTATACCGACGAAATGATTGGAAATTCGGCAAATCAAATAGTAGCCTCGAAATAAACCAGATTTAAAGTTTCATCGAATTCTTATTATTTTAACTTAATGAACGAACCATCTTAAGGACATATTTGTTAAGGTCACATTTGAACCCTGAAGAAAAAAATTACATAATGTTGAGAATTTTCGGTTATACTTGGTTAATTTTGGAGCAAAATGGATCTGAAAAATTATGAAGTCTCCTCTTTGATGTCATGTAAAATAATACAATGTTTAAGCTATTCCATTTCGCGTCACACCCGCAAGAAAGGAAGTTTTTGAAAAATGGTATACAAACAAAATGTTCAATCTAATTTACTAACAAGGAGATTTTTTGTAATTCGTATATAGAGGGAAAGGAATGGTTCAAGTGTTACATCGGTTTGAAAAGTCGGTAATTTTTGTGATTTCTAGTGGTGCATTTTTTTGAACGGTCCAAGGTGCCGTATTTTTTTGTCGAGTGTATGAGAAATCGTATATTTATTTCTTTAGGTGTTCCGGGAAGTGCTTTCTTCTCCCACTTTTAAAGCACTTCTCCAACTAAAAAGAGTGAGAGGCATTCTCCGGTGCCAGAGGAGAAAATGAGCATTTTTTGTATCTGTTGTATTTTTAACCCGTTAACTACATCGTTTTGAATTCGATAGATAATTTAGTTCTTTGAACAGAAATGTGAAAAATACCTGTATATAAGATTTTTTACTTTTTATGGAGTTTTAAGTTTTGCAATATTTTTTGCAAATAGCTGGTTATTTACAATTATCTTAAAAAAGAATAAACATAATGTATTTTACAATCCCAAAGTACCGTACAGATTCTACATAAATAAATATTATGTTATTGCTTTTTTTGCAATAAATATGTTTCAACTTGATTTTTTTTATTCAGTATGGATAAAGTTAACGGATTAAGCGTAATACACTGCAATTTTATATGATGGAAAAATTCGTTGGTTCATTTTTAAACTCGATAACATTCTGGTTCTTTATTGAGTTCTCTAAAAATGAGTTACCTTCATCGGTAGCATGTCCATTGTAGCAATAAAAACTAACAAGTGAAAATCAGACATTGCTTCCAGGAACTTGTCAGAGCTGAATTGTTGCATGTATGTACATAATGAAGTGAACTCCTGAATCTGCCCATCAACCATTCTGAAAAAAACACATTTTTGATTAGATTAAAGCAAAGATTTATTTTTAGCAAAAATATTGCTGCGATGAATTTATCTTGATAGCTATCATTATTTTAATTTTATTTCGCTTCTGCAATTATCTGACATTAAAAAAATCAATATAATAATTACTTGAAAAATAAAAAAAAAACGTAACGGCAGCAATGAGCAAAGATCCAATTAGAAACAAGATTTGTTACATCAAATTATTCCATGTAAAATATTTGCAACGCCTCATATATCTCAACGATTTACATAAACTAACATTCAAATTTACATAAACTAACATTCAAATTTACATAAACTTTATGTAAAAGGGTTACGTTTGCAAAATGGTAATTATCGATTTAGAAATAAACTAAAACACCAGGTAATTGATAACCAAGCTTGCTGCAACCAGTTGTTACGCCATTAAGTTAAAACCAAATAAAGTGATATTAATTTTTTCGCGCAGGACGTACTTTTCCCAACGATCACTGTAACTTATTACCTGTTTTCCACGGGAAAAGGTGTGATGTTTTCATTGTAATAGAAAGTACACTGAGGCGTCAGTGGCGTAGATACTGGAACATCCATTAATAAGTACTCGACAGGCAGTGGTCTGGCTAGTTTTTGTACTTCGTTTCCATACGAATCCTTTTCCTTCAATTAAAACATAACTTTTAGAAACTACATCCTTTTTAACAATCTGTTACAAAATCTTTTCAACGTTTCCATTAACAGATAAAATTCGCCTTTGTATAATCCATAATTATCTATTACTACGTAATAATAATTCTAATTTTTATAATTTAATGTAATTTTATTTTACTTTAATTATTTTTGAGCTGTTAATTACAAAATGTGTCGTTTTATACATTTGAATTTCCCGCCTTAGCATTTGGAAGATGCGCGCGCAACCTGACAACAACGTTCCCGCTTTGAAGCGCAGTTTCGCGCGAGAGAAACTCAATGAGAGAGACAGCAATAGTCAAGCTGAAGCGAGACAGCGCGACCGTCAATTCGGAGCGCGGCGCGTTGACTTTGAAATTGAACTTTGTACTGGCTGTTCATTTGTACAAATTTATGACAACCATTTTGTGAAACCATGCGCACACACGCAAACTGCGCGAGATGCATTAATTAATGTATGCGAATATTTATTATGCAAAGTGTTTTGTTTACGGTCACGAAACTAGAAAAACACGACCGAGAAGTTTTTTGTTTCATATTTTTTATTTTTGAGGCGTTTTTCATTCGTTTTAAAACTATTTCTACAACGAAGAAATGCTTACCGAAAATTGTGTATGTTTTATTGAAAAAAAAATAGTAATAAAAATGTTATTTGAAATAAAAATAAAATAAAAAAATTGTATTTGTCAGTGAATGTTATTTGATTCAAATAATACTTTCAGAATGTTTGTGAAAAAGAATTTTCTGGTAGTTTTTCATTTTAGTATTAGACGTCCAAGATTTGTGACGACTGTGTCAAATGGGGTATCTGCATATAATACAGTAGTTTCAAAAGTTCAGGAATTTTAGAGAAAAGGGGAAGCTCAGGTATACAGATACTTATTGTATTCAGAGATTTCACAAACTACACTCAGAAAAACATCTGCAATATTGAACATTTTATTCGTAATGTTAGAGGTTATTTTATTTATTATTTTTATTTTTGAACTTAGTCAATTTACAGGAATTTACACTGTATTTTTTTGGTGTATGTCAGTAACACTATAACATTTTTTTTAATAATATAATAATGTTATTTTACAACAAAAACGCTATTATATAATTTCTTTTAAATTCAGCATACAAAACAATGTTTGTACTGTTGCTGTCTCAATTCGTTGACACGTTTACAGTTAATCCACAGTTATTTGTCATGAACCAGCTGGAAGGTTCAGGTGCTGTTATGATAGTTGTAATAAAGTGAGAAAAAGTCTTCTTTCAGGGTCAAAAAAGATTTCACTTTTATTTTCAAGTTTTACTGCAACATAATTATTCAATTTTTGGTGTTTTAAAATAACTGTAGGTATATTTAAAAAAGGTAATATATAATTTATCTGACAATTAAATATTGTAATAAAGCATTATGCTGTTCTATAATTATTTTCAATTTAATATGCAAAATTAATTTGGTTGCTCGCTAATAAGGGGATTATAATTGGGAACGAAATCTCTTCGTCACCTGTCGCCTGGGCTTTTTGTGACGTTGAATTATTAGTGCAGAATATTACAGGAAAGTGGATCAATATTAAATTGATAATAAAGATAAAAAATAAACTTTCTTCTGAAAATGAAATGACATTTTCAATTGATTGATCAGCACGTTTAAGCCATTTCAATTTGAATGTTGAGGAATAAATCGATTGATGAGCGAGGGATTGTCTTTTCTGGACAGGCAATGCATAAATGTCCGTTATTAAGTTGTGTTTCATAACTTTGTAGTTCATTTACGTACTTATTAATCCGACATTTTAAATGTCTCGTTTGAATGATTTTCGTTTTTTAAATTACAATAATTGTTTACTCATTATTATTATACAAAAACAGTCTTGCATTCTTAGATAAGATATTATAAACCTTTCAAATTAGATAATTTATTATACAGTAATTATTTATTCAATATTTATTTTCACATATTTCATCTTTATTTCGAATAAAATAATTTCGAATAACACAGTGTAATTCTGAAACTGTTCTCTTTTCTACAAAACGGTATTTTCGATCAAATGTTTTTGAATGTAGTAATGCATCGTTTAAATAGCGCCTCTCGCGGCAGAAATTACAAGCATTGGTTCCAGCAACCAAGTATTGTTTTTCCTTTTTTGAACTGCAAGCCAAAAGATAAATACAAATAAACTCGCTAAAATAAACGAAAATCTGTTTGTTCTATAAACATCAATTTTTAAAAACTATTTTGACATAGTTGGCACAAATTGTGTTTATCTTAAAGCTTCGAAAACCTCTCAATGCTGAAACTGTCCCAGAGTACTAAAAACAACGAAATAATTTATTTTGCAATTATCCAACGAATAAAACATGCCCGAATCCCCGCATAATCTTAGTTATGCTAACAAACACCCTGATAGTCAGATTTATACAAATTTTATGTAAACTTAATGTAAACACGAAGAAACAGATTTACATAACATTTACTTAAAAATAACTCAGACGTGTTACATGAAATTTACATAAACCGTAAACACAATGGAAAACGCTCTTTCTTTAATTGCAACGCTTTTAAACTATCCATACGAACTCAGTCCAACCCTATTTTCATCATCAAAACAATTCATCCATGTATTTGAGAACAGAAAAAAACACAATAACAAATACGTGACTCTTACCGATTCCATCTTCATCATTACAAAATTTACACCAAAAGCGTAATTCTTAATATTTATTTTTAGTCTCTTCTCAATTACTAACATCGAAATCATCCCCTATTTCAGCATATAGACCTTACCCATAACACTAGCAGTGCTGAAAAAGTTACCGGTGTGACCGAAATCGTAAGTTTTGGAGTTAGTCGCGATATAAATGTGTAATATAATAATAAACATTGTCAGTAAATTGTACTGAAACAAGTAAAACATAAACAATCGGGTGTGAATACATTATAAGAAGCATATTTGATAATATAATATAAAGGATAAACAACGATGTCTATCACATATACCAAAACATTGATCCGTAGATGTCGTGACAATCGAATTTAAAGGTATGTATAAGGACTATTCCCTACAGATTAAGCGACCATCGATAGTGTCACTTTCGTAGAGAAAACTACACCTAATGGACCGTAAAAACCACTTATTCCATTTTTCAAAACTAACTTTGTAACTTTCATTTAAATTTATCATCCCCACTGCACCAAGTTTGGAGATCCAAATATACTCTATGACCTGGGGACTAATGACTTGTTTGAATCTAGACCAATAATTGGCCAAGTAACAGGACTAAACTATACTTTGACTATTTCTGAGGTCCAGATTTGACCTAGAGCTTCTACTTAAGCATAGGTCCAGAAATGCACATTAATTGAAGCACAGTAGAGTCATATTCTAGAGTCTAGAATCTAGACCCACAGTGTGGGGAAATAAGACATCCAGATTCGCTCCAGCCTGGGCTCATGTTGTGGAGATTAACAGAAACTTACACTTAAAAGTCATTATAAGATACAGTTCTGTATAATGTTTGCTGGAGCAGTTAGTAAAGTAACAGACTATTGATCTTTAGAACATGAGTTCAAAACTTTATTGTGGACAATTTTGTAAAATTTTTTTTCAGTCGAAACTCTGGGTCAAAATTGATCAAAACTGCATCTCCTATAAATGTCCACAAAATAGACCAGATTGGAGCCAGTAATGGATACAAAACAGATTTGAACTAGGGGTAGCTCCTGGGGCTAGTTTATACCAAAACTGGGATCATTTGTTTCAGTGGATCCTTCAATCTTAATATTCAATCTTAATTCTTAATTCAATCAAGCATAATCCAAAAAAATTCCATTAGAGCTAGTCCTATTTGTATCTAGGCGGTTTTCGATCGTTTTTCACATATTGTATATGATTTGTATAGGGTTTTTGACACCCATATGGAATCACATATTCATTTTATTTGTATGCCTCTAAACCTCCATGTGAAAATAAGTCCAAATGATTTCCATTCAGTTTTTGACATTGTTTTTACATACAATTTAAAC
>JABFPB010006360.1:0-12115 GCA_022817645.1 Ceratoteleas bidentatus | reverse complement strand
TTAATTTTATGTTTTAACGTCATAAATTAAAAAGGCACTAACTCCGTGGCAGCAGACTTGACGAATCACCTTAAGTTCCTATACGTTCCTGGGGGCTACCCGTTTTCGAGAAAATTTGATCTAATACTGTAACCAGCAAATATTTTTTAATACAATTTTTCAAAAATTTCAAAAATTTTCAAAAATTTCGAAATTTTTCAAAAATTAAAAATTTTTTTGAAAATGTCAATATTTTTTAATTTTTTTGACAATTTTTGAAATGTTTAAAAATCTTTTTTTTATTTTTTTATTTTAAATATCCTTTATCTGTATTATTCAGACTTTAGAAAAGTGCAAAAAATAACTCTTCTAAATGAGATGAAACTTTCTATGATAATCGATATTACATTATAAAAATAATAATGATTATAACAAAATGATTGTATAGAAAGGTACTTGAAAATGGAATTTAAAACGTTTCAGACAATATTAATGAAATAAGCTGAATAAGATTCAATAAAAGAGACAAACATTATCATTACTTCCTTTTTATTTAAAATATATAATTGTATTTCATTCTTGAGACAAAAGTTATAAGATAAATAATTATAAAATTATTTTGTTAAATTACAAACAAATATCACTATATATTTGCCTCTGATTTCTACTCCATAACTCATATTGAATATATTATTAACTTAAATATTATCAATCCAAAGTTCTATAAGAAAGAAAACAAATTAGTTGAAATTGCTATATTACATTTGTATTTCGTTTTACAAGCATTGGCAGAGTAACAAAGGCAAACGGTTATCCAAATCAAAACTGTCTTTTCGAGAACTGAGATATTTCTCATCAATCAATACTTTCGACTTATTTTACACAACAGTGTAAGTATAAAGTTACTTTAAATCTTGACAAGTGTACACTAACAATATAATTGTAGTATAATAGCACGATTGACGGAAATATAATATAATTAACAATAATCATTATGTTCATTAATAATACTGTTAATATTGTTTTCACATATTTTAACAAGTTGTAACGAAGCAATTTTTGGCGATTAGAAAAATAATTACGTATCCATCTCACACAAATTTCTGATTATTCAATCGGTTGTTGATTTAAATAAATAATTATTGGATTCCCTACATTTTGCTGAATAAACAATGATATTACATATTCAACTCATGAATTAACAGTGTCAACTGAAAAATAAAACTATTTAAACTTGCACAATCTTTCTTTAATATTACTGAAAGTGTTTACGCCCAAGAAAATAACTATTAACTATACCCTAAAATTCTTCACTCAATCCATTCTAATTTTTCGTTTGCAGTTAAACTAAATTAATTGAATTAACCCAATTTATTTTTTCCTATCCGTAAATTTAAATAAGCAAAAAATGGTTGTTCTAATTGTATTTCTTTATTAAAATATTTTGTGCGTATTTACGAAATCATTCATTAATTTATTCAACAAAATTGTCATAACGTTCTCTTCTGTTATCGTCGGTTCACTCATTGTAAAGGCATCACTTCATAAAACGTTGATACGCTTGCGCAACGAGTTTATTTCGAACTTCCTCGTCGTCCGGATATTCTTTTCGCTTTTCCTCATTCGGCACAAAACATAAGCCGGCAAATTGGCTAAAAAACCGCCCTACTTCTTCGTGAGTGATGTAACACGGCGATGGCGCCATTATCAAATTTTCTGCAACATAACATTAGTTACATTAAAACAACTGTTTATCATTTAATAAACCGTACAACGTTTTTCGTATTTCGCAATAAATACCTTGAGCTGCGTAACGCGAAGAACCGTCGTCAGCGAGAACGTTGTAAAATGGTTGACTTGTGCCACAGGACAATTCTTGTATGCACATTTCGTCCATCCATTGTATGGACTGTTCACAGCGAGTGTCCCATCCAGTAATGACACACATGTAGTTGTATCTCACATGCATCATAATCAATCCAACTGCAAACTTGACTTCAGGTGTTCGAACTTTGACAACTACTTCTTCCTAAAATATTGAATCATATTGTTATTATGATACAATACAAATAAACAATAAACTTTGTTAAATTGTTTCTATTACTTACTTCAGGCTCAGTCATGTGTTGTTTGTAATCTTGTAACATTTGTAGAATTTGGTTTGCTGGGCCACGTAGCGTAATCTCAGATGCCTACAAACAATTAGAATTGGATATTAATAATATAGGTAAAAGAATCGTGTGTACATTACAAAGAGATAGACAACTGTTTATACCAAATTACAGTTTTTTAGATTTTGGAATAATTTTGTAGTAGGTGAACAAAAATACTAACCGTCTGTAAACGGTTCAGCACTCGAACTAACTTAGCCAGATCCATTTGATGAAACATATAAAACCTAGCTAAATGTAAAATTGCTACCGTGTCGTGAGGTCGAACCATGTGCAACAACTCTAAAGCCGAACGCAAACGCGCAGCTCTGCCGTTTAAGTGAGTTCGCTGTCTTCCAGCAACTTCCAAATTGCCAGCCATTCTGCCAACGATCTGAAAATAGATGGCAATTATGATACCTGGTGAAAGTTTCATTATTGTTCTAGGGGAGTACTGTAGGTTAGTAATGCAATTATTATTTCCCTGATTAGATATGAAGTCATTTCAGTCCCGAAATCAAACCAATAAAGGAACATTTTCAGGGCACGGGTTATACAGAATTCAAGTGGTATGAGGTTTAAATCTATAACAATTTTTACATTTTATTTTTTACGTTCAAGTTTTTTACGTTTAAAAAATAACAGTTAATTTCTGTTTCATGTTACTACAAATTAAAAGTAAATTGAGCAAAACTCTGAAAAACAAATTGCCCCTTCTTTTTTAATTAAAATAATAAAAAAGAAAAAACTTTCAAGTAATACTTTGCTGAATGAAAAAGTGCAAAAAAATAGGCCAATTCCGAGATATTTATCAGTATTTGTTATTACTTAGAGTGATTACTTGTACGAAATAAGACACACTTTTATTTAAATAAAAATTTAATAAATTGAAATTCAAACAATAAATTTTCAATATAATCTTGTTAAGAAAAACATTATTAATAATGTTGAAATTAATATTTTTGTATTTTTGTAAAGGGAATATACCCGTTTAATTTTCGTAAATAAATTAATATTTATATTCCATTTTTCTCTGGTGCTCCCTCCCTCTCCTCTTAAAAAATAAAACGGACAATGTAGATACCTCAACCGCAGTAGCTGCTGCTGAATCTTTATTATTCTTGTCGATAGGGCACTTAGCAGCTCCACCTATTCGGGGACAGTCACGTCTCGTGATGAATTGTCCTCCATTAAACACATCGATGAAAAAACTTTCGACTGGTTGGGAGCTATTACTAGTTTTACTGTAATTATGAAAAATATTGTTAAACAATTTCCACAAATTATATCAGCAGTACGTTATTAATGCACGTTATTCATTAGAAATAACTATTTTCATTGAGTTATTTTGTTAAAGATAACGAAAAAATGTGTTATTTCGTGAAAAAGTGCAGCTAAATAACGAATAGCGAAAGCTCTTATCAATGAAAAAATATATTAAAAATATTTTTCTCAGTTGAAAAGAAAAGAAAAGAAATAACGAAATTTTCATTTTTCTGCATCCCTGGTAATCACTTAAAAACCTAATGGTGCAATCATAGATCTTACTATGTTTCCTTCCACCGCAGCAATGAGTGAGCAGGAAAACTAACGTGTTCACAACGGACTCCTAACCGTCGAGCTGCGCTTTCAAAAATAATAGCTAATGTTATAGGAATACCTCGCTTCCTTTCCAGCACCTAAAACATTAAAAAATGAATGTTTAGAGTTACATTAATTTTGTTCTACGAAATAACTGTCATGACTAAGGCAAGAAAATTGTAACTGACCCGATCAATAAACGAATTTTCTGAAGAATAGTACATCTCACTATTTCCTTGGAATCCCAGCCTGTTAAACATGACATCGCAAAGCAATGTCATAATTTCCCTAGTTTCCGCGGGACTCCACTTGTTGTCGTCGATGTTTAACCGCCGCCACGCATCAAAGTGTTCCTGGGGCACTGAGAAAATTGAATGTGACGGATTTTTTGAGCGCAGTGCCTCCAACGTTTGTGCTGCTATGCTGTCCAGCGACTGGCATATTTGACGATAAGATATGTGTCTGTCTGGCTGACTCCATTGTGCAACAAGAACTGCTCCTTTTTCGAATATTTGTTCTTGTTCTGGCAAGTTAATAAACTTGTTCCACTCATTTGTTAAATAATCTTGCCTCATGTAGCGGATAACTTTATAAGCATAATATACATGAGTTAAATTACATTCTCTGAAAATGAAAAAAAAACTTCCATTAGGAATTTTATTTGAATGTGGATGCCACTTCAAATCCACACCGTAGAAATATAATATCATATTATTATTAAAAATGTCAATTAAATAGTCTCATAAATTAATGAAGTATAATTTTTAAAGACAATAATTGGATTATTAGATAATAATGTTTTATTCAGTTGCGATGTTTTTTTTCTGAAGTGTCGAATTCTGATAATACTTACGAGACAGGTAAATTAATCAATTTCATAAGCTCATCCGCAAGAACATGGTATGCCAAGGGATGTGCACCTTCTTCTGGACGGAACAGCTTGTCAAACTCATGGAATTCCACATGGGAAAGTTCTTGTTTGTGGTAATTTTTTGCAGACATACTCGCCAACAGTAATTTCATTTCCTGTACACAATGAAATAAATACTTGATCTCCTCATACCAGTTATGGACTTTGATGCCATGCTTCTGCTGATCCTCATATGCCTCAAGTATATCTGGCCACCTGCAAACATTTTAATAATTTACAAATAATATAATTTTCTGAACTCCACAAGTTATTATTATTCCTTTTTTGATCAGATATTCATCAAAAGGTCTAATAATTTAAATTCAGTTATATTAGCTGTAACCAAAGTAAATATATTTGTTTAAACCAATTCATAAGACAAATATGTTGTTGAGAAATCGAACTCAATTCAACAAGTTCAATCTATAACCATGATGTATTGATTTAAACTGATTAAGAAATATAGTTTAAACTGATAACATAATAATCCATTTACGTTTTCTCTTAACTCTCATTTGCTAGATCCTATGGAAAATAACACAAAGATACAACTTGAATCCGCAGAATCTTTAATTATTGAATAATACAAATTACTGAGAAATGTATCATGAATCACAATTTATATTTAAATTAATCTAGCCGCAGTTGATGAAAAATGAGAATTATCAAGGAAAATGATAAGAAGCGTGGAAAATAATACGAAACTGTGATGCGTTAGGCAGGACGAAGTCAACGGCCGCATGTTTACCTTTGAAACAATTTCGTCTTCCACAATTTGTTGATCGCCAACACCACCCTGTGCGAATGTTTGCACGTGAGCGAGAATCTGATGACATCGGAGATTGACAGGTTTTCGTCCTGAAGTATGTACTCGAGTAATTCGTGGGGCAGAAAAGTTATCAACACATCCGCAGCCATTGCAAAGTTCACTGATCCGTGCGCCGCGCTCAACAGACTACTTTACGACGACAGTCCGCGTTTGCGATGCATGCGAATTACTGTCGGAGGGAAATAATATTTATACACAAAGACAAGGATGATGAGCTATCAGCTGCGCCAAATACAGTGAAAAGGGTGGGAGTATGTCATCATAAAAAGCACGAACGGAAATTCGAGAGATCGGAATGGTCATTGGTCAGTTTTCTTTTCGCATTCGCAGTTATGCCGGGTGGTGCCGCGCGATGTCGCTTCGAGCGTAGCTATGGAGCGAAGTCATCCACATTGTAGTTGGCAGCACTGCAAACTTCAGGTCGAGTGATATCTGACGTTTGGGAATTGGAATGTTTATGTTTAATGGATTTGTTGATCTTTTATCAAATGTCTTTTATTAAATATGTTCGCAGGATACATTTAATCACTGTTTTGCATTTGTCATGTTTGAGTTTTTATTATTTTGAGCCACGCCTATCGAACTGGAGAAGAAAATTCAAGGGTGCCAATCTTCTAAGTGGAAATTATTCTAGAATTATTCAAGATATATGGGAAAATGTAAGAGGCAGTCTATTTATAATAATAAAACAAAAATTTTATATTTTTAGGCTTAATGTAAAAATATTTTTAAACCAATTTGCAGGAAAATTGTTTATCGCAATAGAGATAAATTTGATGATTTTTTAGTATTGTGATAGACAGAGGAAGACACAATTAATAGAACTATAAAAACTGTTTAGAATTAGATAATTCGTCTTCAGTTATGAACCTAATGGTTATCACATGTAGCTTGCAATAACTATACGAAGCTAACATCGCATCTTTTTTTATTTGTATAAACAGATCCAAGTTCAACAATTGTTTCATAATAAATAGACTTTACGTTAATAAACGTATGTGTTAACGTAGCGTAACATAAATAGACGTATTCGTTAATAAACGAATATGTTTGTATATTAAAACGTAGTATAAATTTGTAATGACAAATTCTTTTTCTCCTATGAATTCCCATAACAAAGTTATTTTTATATTAATTTACTTTATATACGGTTTCTGAGTTGTAAAAAATCAAATAAATCAATTTATTTGAATCAAATCAGATTAACATTTTTTTAAATTTAAATAAGTAATAAAAATTATGTTTTATGCTATTTGTAAATCAAAATAAATTGAAAAGACAGAAATAACCCTATCAACCAAAAATACTTATATGCATCATCATTGAAGCAAATATTAAAAAAAATAGTAGTATTGCCTGATAAAATATATCTTCAGTATTAACAATCATCTATCTCCATTAAAATTATGCCAATCCCTCGCGATTCCCTCATTCTCTTTTCCCGCAATCGCGACTTGCCTATTTGAAATTCCCGCCCGACAAAGTCCCGAGGCGCCCTCTTGGATCCGCGCGCGCTCGACTTTTGTTTTCGTTTACAGAGGGCAGCACAGTCGGTGCATTACGTCATACTTCATGACGTGCCGATTGTAAATGGCATCCACTTTCTCGTTCACGACAATCACGAGAAAACAAACTGAAATCCAAAGAAAACGGATGACAATTGATGCATCGAGCGATCGAATCGCTATAATATGAACGTACGAACGTCGTGACACGGGCGTACACGTTAATTTTTAATGGTCGAGTCGTCTGGGACGCAAAAATACGTTTGGTTCCTGTGCACGAACGCCGAGAGCACGTAATCGTCGCGATCGTCGTCATTCCACTGGAATCAGCCCGATGCGAACAACTGCGATAAACCGCGCGATAACACCCAACGAACAGTGCACGTGAGTACCTGACAATTATACGCTAAACCACGTATTCGTTATTGTTCCCGCGACTCGCACGGCCTACACCCTTCCTCGTCCCGTCCGTAATGGCGCCCGTTTCACTTGTTTTCCGTCCCGATTTGTTCAGCCCGACCGACTTCCACGCTCCGACCCACGTCCTCCAACGTCGCACCCGAACCCTCGTTTCCGTCACATTTTTTCGTCGCTTTCATACGCAACATTGGGGTGCACCTATATATCCAACGTCCTATGTGTAGACGTATATACCTGTCTGTGTGTATAAATTATACATATATGCACACATAAATACCTATGTATCTATATGAAAATACATATAGATGCATAGGCTTGTGTATACGCGACTACTTGTGTGATAGTGTACTTGCGATTCGTTTTAACGTAAGACGAATTTTGTTTGACCGCAAAGTGGTGCGAATATTCGGTTCCTTCGGTTTGTTTTCTTTTTTTTTCGGCACCTCGATCTTTGTGTTTTCGTGACGGCTGCGGAAAAATCGTCGAATTTCGGTACGTTGAGTTTCGGGTACGAAATGCATGTTTATTTTGAAAACCCGGCACTTTGTTTTATCAATAAAAAATGATCGATAGGAATCGCGATGCGTGGCAACTGTTTCACGTTTGACTGTGTTTTGTGCCGCTTTTCGGCTGGACTTTGGTGCTCCCGGATCGGGGCTTAATACGAGGGAGTAGTGCGCTTGCTCTCGTCGGTTTTCACGCGTTTTTCGGATGCAAGAGGGTTAAATGTTGCGAATTCGAGAGACGCAATTGCAAGGGCCAATCGGGAACCCCTGCCCAGATCGTTTGGATCCGGACATTCCTGGGAATCGTACGAAAAGTCGTTTTGCGTGATTCAGATGGTACGTCGTGTCACTGGAAAGGTTATAATTTAGATTACATGACGTTTACTTTTACAAACTGTAGCAAAGATGTCTTAAGATGATTCCTGAACAATAGGAATCATCTTAATGTAGCAATGTACTAATTACGGTAATAAGAAATGAGAATAATTCTATTTTCTAGTCTACAGACAAATAATAATAATAATATTAGTGTCTTAGCTCATTGTTTGCAGAATTGAGTAATATTGTGACATTATAATTTAGTTTTATTGAAATCACATTAATTTTGCTTAGTATGATAAAAGTATATGAGATTTTGGAATAAATGTTTGTTTACATATCAAGTTTTTCTTTTATGCATTACAAGTGAAGATACTTTTTAGAAAATGTGGTTTTAATGACAATTACATTTTTTAATTAAAAATTCTTCATTGTATTTGATGATTAGTAAAAGGGAAAGTGGTGAAAAGTTAAACTCTGTAATTCCATGAATTTTACTTTGTTGTCAGCTTGTAAATTGCGTTTTTATTGAAAATACTGTTGACTTTCTATTCACTTGTTGGTGTTTTATGTCATGTTCATGGAACCGAGAAGAGCAGTGCTTAAATTGTGTTATTTGCTTTTGTACATAGCCATTTGACAATCATTAAATTAATCGTTGTCATTTTATTTTAGGGTGAAAAGCTAATCAGCGATCCTTAAACAATGATGTTATAGCTCCTTCTAAAATATTACTGAAATCAAATGTAATGAATCTAACAAACAGGTATTATTTCAATAGTTTCAAAATTTCTTTGATGTTTCATCTACAGTTAAAATAACTGAAAATGGTATAAGATGGATTACTTGTCGTGAAAGCATTATCTGTATATTCTCTTATGTATAAAGTTATTTGAACACTTATTAATGTGTGTAACTCCGAAGAATAAGCCAATTGTCTTCATTGCAGTAATTCCGTAGGAATGTTGTCAAAATCACAAAGTTATTGCTTAAAGTATGCACCGATCATTCAACTGATTATATTTTTGTTGTCTGTAAGCAATGTCAATCTTGATCTTAGATAAAAGTCATAGTAATTGATAATATTGATCGCAGTGAAATATTATTACGCCAGAAGATCAGGAAGGTGGTGGCAGAAACATACAAGTCTTTCTTGGAAGCATTGGATAATCTGTCAAACGTCAAAAATGAATTAAAGTTAAAATCTTCATCTGGCAATGGCTCATTATCTCATTCCACATTACCACTGTCCAAAAGTAATACCAATAACCAAAACCCCGCAAAAAGCCAATTGATTTTTTTCATACAATGTTTTTAATATAATATCCATGTAAAAATACCAAGTAGTCAAAACAAATTTGTTATATTAATATCAATTGTTGATAGATACATTAAATTATATAAATTCAATTTGCAAAAATACAAATATACATTTTTTTGCAAAAAATAAATAAATTACATTAAGGACATTTAATTAATTGTGCAATTGACTGACTCTTGCAAAAAATGTGATAGAAATGATTAAAAACTAATTTGGTTTTATATACATTCCAGATTTATTTGAATTATCTGAGATTTATTTAACGCTGTTTGAATACAGACAGAGGAATTGAACAAAATTCTTCTTCAAGAATGTAACATTTGCCATTGAGAATACTGATGCATCTCCGGAATAGATTATTGAATGGAACTGAATCTCAATTTATCCATTCAGAAACTTTCCTTCAAATATTTTCCCAATTCTCAATTTCTATTTGTTTCTATGAACAATTTTGCAAGTTAAGAAAAATATAGACAACCAGTCAAAGACTTCTAATAAAATCATCGGGTCTTCATTAAATAAATCTTTTTCCCCTGAAAAGTAAAAAAAAAAATAATAATCTAATAACCGTTTCTCCCAACAAAGATTCTCCTGGTACCTTCTACATGGATATTTGCAACTCTGCCCATTACCAGCACTAATGTCCCGTTTTCCGGCACAGTAGGTGACATGCCTAGGGGTCGCGACGTCGAGCTCGCTGAACGCAACGGACGCTACCGGTCGCGGCACCGCGAGGGCGCCACTGCGGACTCGTACCGGCACTTCCCTGAGGGCGGCTCGGAGAAGCGGCACCACAAGCGCGCCAAGAGCAAGTCCTCGGGCAAGAAGAAGAAAAAGCGCTCGCGCGACAAGTCGCTCGAGAATGCGCCGCGGCTCGCGTCCTCGGTGGTGAAGCCGCTCGTCGAGTATTCCGACGTGAGTAGCGAGGACCTGTCCGAGCCGGAGGCCGGTGAGATTCAGTCCGAGGACAGTCGGGGCAACAGCTACACGGACGGCGACTTGCCGGATTCGTTGTTGCAGAGACGGTACTATGCCGCGGGCAGTCCCGGACGTAACCTCGGAGTGTCGCCGATCGTGTCGTCGCCGTCGCCGCCCGGACAGTCGCGGCTGCGCTGCTACTCGCCCTCCGCCCAGTCGCCCAAGATGCCCGAGTACGTGGACGCGGACGCGCGGCGCTACTCGCGCCGCAAGGAGAAGAAGCACAAGCGGGACAAGAAGAAGAAGCAGCGCAGCCAGAGTCCCGGCGCGTCCTCGGCCGGCAAGAAGAAGAAGCGCAAGTCTAAGAGAACGAGCCTGAGCGCGTCGCCGGAAATGACTGGTGGCGCCACCGTCGCAACACAGAACCTGGAGGAATGCAAGCCGAAGGTCCAGGAGGCCCCGGGAGGATGGCCGGAGAGTCCGCCGATGCCGCTGAAGGACAGTACGTCGCCGATCTCGCCGGCGACGCCGCAGGACCGGCGGGTGCTGAGCGACATGGAGCTGGAGTCGCCGCAGCAGGAGATGCCCTCGCCGAGGCACGCGGAGTCGCCGCACACGCCGCTGATCCCGCCGACGACGCGGATTGTCACGCCGGAGAAGCTCCCGGGGTATGGGGCGAAGTTGAGTCCGGACGTGCCGAAACATGGGCACAGTCCGGCGGGGAGGAAGAGTCCGAATCACGCGGTGGGGTCTAGTAGGAGGAGGCCGCATAGTCCGAGTCCGCCGTCGAGGAGGAGGGACCACAGTCCGCCGAGGAGGAGGGATTATAGTCCGAACCCGATGCCGGTGTCGAGGATGAGGCACAGCCCGAGCCCGTCCTCGAGGCGGAGGGATTATAGTCCGAGTTCGACGGGGGCGAGGAGGAGCAGGGCGGACACGTCGCCCGCGGCGAAGAGGAGGAGGAGGGACGACTCGTCGAGGAGACACAGGCATCATGACAAGGACCGGAGGGAGAAACGCAAGTCGACGAGTACGAGGAGTCCGGTGGGGAGGTAGGTGTTTTGGGTGGGGTTGATTTGGGTGGAGGGAGGGGGGTTGGGATGCAGGAAACTGGAAAAAGGGGATTCTTGATTTTGAAGGTAGGAAAAACGATCTTAAATTTGACCTATGCCTGAAACCAAGCTGTGAAGAAATCTGAAATAATTTGTGGGTTCTTGTAACGACCTGACGAATATTTTCGCAGTCAACGATGTTATTATTTTTAAATAGGGGTGGAAGAAACATTAACCGAAACAGTTTTAATTCAAAATGAAAACTTGATTTTACAGACATGAAATTGCAGCTGTTTTTGTTTTGAATAATGTTTAAAATAACAATTATTAATCAAATTGAGATAAATGCATTCACTAATTAGAAGAAGGTTAACTACTTTTTAGTCATGGGATTTTTTATTGAAGTATTTAATTTTGAATCGTCACCCTGTGTTAGAAATTGGTGAATATATGGCAAAATATATCTGTGGTTTTGAGGAAAAACCAGGTAAGTCACTTTTTTGTGATTTTGAGATATTTGCGTTTGTTTCAAAAGTAAACTTTTGCATTTTTATATCAGTCTTCTTTATGTCTATTGGATACCATTTCTAATGCAAAATAAAGGTAAAATATAATGTTTAAGTTAC
>JABFPB010006359.1:0-12115 GCA_022817645.1 Ceratoteleas bidentatus | reverse complement strand
ACGTTTGGTTGCTCCTACCAAATATTTGGTTGTCTCCACTAAATTGCTTCAACCAAATCATTTGGTCGCAGTAACACAATCTTTTTTCTCCGTGTAATAACAGACTGTACGAATACCAATCCCGTTTTTTCAGTGATGAAATTAAACATTCTAGATAAAAAAGCAAGTATACTCGGTGGATGAAAACCATACTGCAAATGAATACCGTTTTCTGGTTTATTTATTCTACATTTAACGGAAATCGTGGTGAATTGCAATATTCATCGAATGGGGAATGTGTTATTGGGTAAAGAGTACTTTTTCCCATTTTCATTGTTATCAAAATTGGAAATAACAAAAAATAATTCTGCATTTTGCATTAAAATTGTTTTATTAAAACAATTTGTCGGCGAATAGTCGCTTAAATCTCGAAACATTTGGTAATAGCAAACTGGAGCATTGGTCCCGATCGTTTCGCGGCCTTTTTATTTATCGGCAAAACGTATGCCAGGTATTATTTTGAAATGAGCGCGGATTTCGCGTCCGAACGAAACGCCGCGCGTTACATTAAACGCGCTTAAATATTCATGTCCGTGTATTTAATTGCAGCCTTTTAAGCTGGGAAATTGAGAAATTTACGGCGTCGAGTAATTAGATTCTATTACGCGCGTTCAAGGATTACGCGAAAAAATTCAATGTGTTTCGTTTGAGCGATTCGCTATGTCGCGCGTGCGATTCATCGGCATTAATTACACAATTTCCTACCGGAACCCGTTCTATAATGGCCTAAAATGCATATATTTTGCCAGATCGCAACTATTTGCAAAAACTATTTTCAAATGGTATTTTTCGATTATAATTCCGGTAATTGAAATACCGGCACAATTTTACAACAATTATACATTTATTTCAAAAAACGGACGTCATTATTCATCGTTTCTTGCAACAAAATTTAATTCAAATGACCCATTTCAACGAACGTAGAACTTCGTTAATCATCGTTACTGTTCAACGAATAAATTGTTAATTTGATTCATCATTCAAAATATAATTCTATTTAATATTTTGTGAATTATTATTTGGGCCCTTACTATTACGGATCATCTGAAATGTAGTTCCGAAAGCAGATTTATTAATACGTATCGCTGTGATATTAATCGGTAATGTAAAGGGAAATTAACTTTAACGAAATGATCCGTTTTCATCTTTTTGGTAACATTTATGAACCACATTGAAAACACGATTAATTGACTCATTTTTAAGAATACTGCTTCGCAAGCAAATTACTATAATTTTTAATTTTGATCTCTATCCACTACTTAGTGTGATTGACATTCCACAATTTCAAATTGAAATAAATTTTAAGTCAGATAAATCGACGTAAAATACGTCATTTGCATGCACTTTTAATGTCTCGATCACAGACTTAAAAAATAATAACGATATTGCCGGTAGTTCAAATAATATTTTCTTACACTGAAAAATTTTTTTTAAATAAATTGAAATTTTCTTTTTACAACATTTATAAAAACAATAGTTTGCCCTTTTTAATATTTGTTTAATTTTTTTAAATAATACAACAATGCCACAGTCAACATCTAATTCTATCCAATAAACTGTTCAATTGCACTTGTTTCGTCTTTCGTTCATTTAAGTTAGGTTTCGATAACGTCTTCGATTGTAATTTCTCGTTTTCTTCATTTCTTAATTTCTGCGATTAATTTTTCCGATATACAATTTTTAAGTTATATAGATTAATCCAAGAACTGTTATAGATCCATATGTAAAATTACAAAACGTATTCTGAATGTTACTGAATCCAGTTTTCAGTAATACGAGAATTGCAACCTGTTTGGAGTGGCCGCCGTGAGTTGTCAAATTCAGAGAGCCCTTTTGATGCCCAAATTACACCTTTGTAGAAGTACAAGCCCGGCAAATTAAAATGCACAAAAGTAACAGGTCGGACGATCGGCCGAGACATCGACAAGTAAAAAGCAACGCGTCTCGGCGGAGAAAAGAAATTGAAACATTTGGTCGGATGCAGCCCGCTAAACGACGGCCCATTATACTGTCAGCGAATTTAAGACTGCGACGGTTTCTTGGCCGCGCGGTCTATAGCTACATCCGATATCCATTACGAACGATGTTGCTCGACAATGGCCGTCGCCTGAGCCTCGTGTCAAGGATCACACAAAACAACAATACTGCCCTAATTCAATCCCTTGTCGTACATTTACGTACAGTGTGCAGGCATACCGTTATGCACTTAAGTTGTGTGTAACTTTGGCCATGTTATACACCGTATTACGGCAAATTGTCGCAAATGGATGACGGAGTTTGAATTGGATTTGGCCGATCGGTTTAGAGCAATTTTTCGCGCCTATTTCGAGACTTCTGAAACTATGTCAGTGGAAAGAAACGATGGGTTGGAGGAGCTGGGTTGAAGTTGAGGCTAAGTGAATTTGCCTAGACAAAGCTTGTCGTAACTCGGTGTGTCTAATAATAGCTGGATTAGGAAGAGAAATTTTGGGAAAGACGATGTTGAAGTGGAGATTTAAAAAGGATTAGGAAGTTATGGATGTGGCGAGGTATTTCGGGGTTGGATGAGCGTAAAAATGTGGATGAAACGGTAGAAGAGGTAAAATGATTGTGGAGTATAAAAGCAAAACAAGAATTTAGTATCGGGGGAGACAAAGCGTATCTTTAGCAACGAATGCAATATTTTGCGCGACGATAAATAGTGTTTGTTGAACGGAAGGAATGCGGCGGATGAAATAATTGTTGAAGTAATTTGAAATAATAAACGAACGGTGGGACGGGGAATAGAGGTGCTTTCGAGTCCTTTGGAAACAAAGTTAATTTTTGTTCCTTTATGAAACTCCGGGCATTCAGGAGCGGCTGGTAAATAGTTTACCAGTAGACGTAAAAACGAATCGAAAATTTTGCCGCGACTTTGATAAAAATTCGTGAAAGAAATTCATTAATGCAACATTGATTCGCGAGTAATTAAAGATACGACTTTAATGAAATAATCATAAAAATCAGGGAAAACGCAAAAGCGCTGAAAATAGTCCTGCCAAGCATCCAAACTCGCGCAGGCTGTTTGCTCGTGAAGCGTCAATTAAAAATTCATTTCGCGTATAATAATAAAAACGTTTCAATCAGAACGGCACGTATCCCGTTCGGTAATATTTATAAACGCCAGATTCCTATATAAATAAATCAGCTTCCGCAATGTATCAAAAATATTCGCCATTATTTTTTAATTCATCCACCATCCTCCACGCAATTCAACATTTTTATGCAACGCGATCTGCAAATTATTATTTCACGTTCGTGGCGGAATTTTGCGAATTTCAATATTCCACCGCAATTAAAAAACCGCTTCGTTCACAAAACGACGAAACTCTGTCCGGAAATCGAAAATATTCTCCTCTACGATGATGAAACATCCAAATGGGTCGAAAAACGAAATTTTATCCTAAAAACCGAATAAAAAATTTTATCCTAACCGAAATGAAAATATGTGGCCGTACATGGGCTGCATATGTGTTTTCTATTCTGTTGAGTAATATAGAACGACATGATATCCTGTGCAAAAATATCCCAGAAAAATATCCAGGACTTTGCTGATTTTGTCATGGATTGTTAATATCTTGATAACATAGGAAACATTTTTTATTTATTTGCGTCGTATTGATGCGAGACCGTAAGTGATGCGAGAACTGCCATCTTTGGTGGTGACATATTAAAACTAAAACTAGAGACATATATTTAGCATTTTTCATTACAATGTTTTACTTAAGTTGCTGGCACGGTATTGAAATTATGATATTATTATAGCTTAGACTGTGTTTATGAAGTATATTAAAAAATGTCCATGACGGGGCTAAAAGGGTATTACTATATTAATAACAGAATTAGTGTATTTATAACAGACTCAATTCAGGTATAAATACACTGAGAAAAATACGAGCAAGTTATCGTAATGAAATATTTTTCATTGATTGACGTTTCGTTATGGTCGGTTACCGTAACCGAAAATTTACGTTGATTTTATCGACAACTGCTCATTTTTCATTAAGTTAACCGAACAGGTCGTTTACTAGAACCGAAGTTCCATCTGCGCATGCGCGTAAACTCGCGACAACACGTTGTTTTGCCGGTTAGATTACAGAATCTAACCGGCATTTTATTATTTGACGAGAGATGAATCCGGAAAAAGTTTCGTTTCTTGTTTCTCCACTATTCTGACTGATTTTGTTTTGTGTTACGTTCGAATCTTACTAATGCGCTGCGGTGCCACGTGGTAACAAACCGACGATCGGTAAAACAGGGTCACTCTAAACACAAAAAACAAAACTTTTTGCTACAAAACGATAAATAATGAATGAAATATTAAAACATTAGTATATTCCCCCGTGGAAAAAAAATCTGGATTCGGTCTAGTTCCGACCGGATTATTGCCAAACTATATCCAGACTGTGTCCAGACTATTACCAGACTGCAGCCAGACTCATTTCAGTCTGGCAATAGTCTGGCTCAGGATCGTTTCCCAGACTATTGCCAGACTGTATCCAGACTGAAAAGAGATCCTAGGTTTTTCGGATTCTGCACTGCAAACCTAGATTGCAGTGCAGTATTTTTTAAATGTTTCTCAGAAATGTGATTGTGTTTTTAAACGATACAAACACTTAAAGTACGGGGCAAGTCATACTTGTACATTGCATTAGTGACGAATATTATCTCTATGCCAACACATTGTAAGTAGTCACTGTCAGTGTTACCGAGTTAAAGCATATTTCTCGCTGTATCTCGATTTGGCACAAGAGCGATGCTACTTAAGCAGCATTTGGGCGTTGAATCACGTGCCATAGTATCGAAACCTGAATGTACCATCAACATTTTTTTCCAACCTCATATTCTGCGCAACCCTTCGACCGTTGCCACCTGCGTGCCACTGAAGCGCACTTGGCGGTATGGTCGGACAGAGGGCACTCTTTCGTTGCACAATGACCAGTGCCGCCTAAGCTCTAAGACCACCGACAGCACGTCCAGTCCGGACGGGTAAACGCGTTTCAAATTGAACCGGCTCTGCGACGGGCTTTAATTCAGCTCAGAATCCCGTGATTCATGAGGAGGGTCGCGCGATTCAAAAATGACGCCCCCTCGACAAAACGCGCTAATCTTTCTCCTCGGACAAAAAGGAACCAAAGACCAAACAAACAAGGAAAAAACGATCAGAAAAACGAGCAGACGAAAAAAATGGCATTCCGCCGTGCAACTCCCCATTTAACTCAGACCCGTCGCAGACCCGGTCGTTTTTACCGTGCGTCTCCGTCGACGACGCGATGCGTCATTTGCTCGTACACCTGAGTCCGAGCAGTATATCGCACTATAATTAAGTTTACGGCGAAGTTGGCTCGCGCGCCTCTTCGTCGGACCGTCGTTTCGCGTCCACGACATCCCCGACGAAGCGTCGCTTTGATCTCAGTGGCGTGCCGGGGGACTGGTTCGCGTGTTTGGCGGAACTTCGTGGCTCCCCGCCGATTAACCCGGACGTATATAAAACTGTGTCACGCGTGTTGTCGAAATTTGCGCCAGACGTCATAATCCACGGGCCGCAAATTGGCCGTCTCGCGGCCCCGGCAATTAGCTTCGCCGAAAAGCGTCTGCGCCTAATATAGACCTCGGCGTCGGCTAATTCCCGAGCGAAACGGGGTCACGCACGACCCCGCGATGTCGAATTTCAGGAGCGCGCGGCCGTGTCCTTAAACGGCGCGCTTGTGGGCCGGCGCGCGTGACTCTCCGCCGAGGCAAGGTGCAAACCCCATATTTGGCGTGACTCCGATAAATCTGCGCCGCGCGCGTGTTTGTTTATTTGCTCGTTTCGAGTGCAGCGTCTCGCGTGCCTCGCATGCTTCCAATTTCGTCCGCGTCTTAGGACGAAAAAGCTTGCCTCGGATGCAAATCGGCCGTCCCGCGGCGCAATTACCCGAAACCCGCCCGATCCCGCCGCAAAATTTTTATGCGCTGCATTATTCATGCGGCTTTTTGTCCGACCAACGCCAGCACTTGGCGAGACGTGCGAGATCCGCGTTCCGCGAACGCAGCGTCCGGTCAATTACACCGCAAACAAACGACTGCGCCTGCTGCGACGCCGAGTTCGCGGGAACGCCGCCAGATGTCTGCCGCGAGAGTGGCTCCCGCAAGCTTGTCAAGGTCGCGCAATCAAGCAGGCATTATTGCCGGAAAATTGCCGCGCAGCCTTGGTTAATCAAAGTTAGTCGGACCAGTGCAATTGGGCTAACGAACAGACTTCTTTCCGGGACGAAAATAATGAATCAAATGAACGGAACCGGGCGACGGTAAATAAGCCCGTGAGACTTCTTTATCGCGATTTCGTGGAAATTAAAAGAGCCGGCGCGAGATGCATTTATATAACTTGTCGGCATGACGCGCGCGCGAGACATTCTTCGCGGACTACTTTATAAACTTTCGGCGAATAATAATTGAATAAAAGTCAACGAACGGCGCGCACTCGAATTCAGCGACAAAGCTAGCTTAACAATTCACACCGCGGGCCGCTAGCGCGCCAACTCGGTACGTTTTCTCCAACACCGGCACTCCGCTTTGAACCTTTCATTATCCCGCTTTCAACTGATTCCGATGCATCATAAGTCCGCACTCTGTTTCAACGACTCGACAACGCATTTCGTCGCACACAACAGCGAACACGTTTTCGCGCCTTTGTACCACTGAAGAAGAAACTGCTAAGTGCGGGCACAAAGCTTTTTTTCGCCGTGTCATCAATTACCCGCTAAGCGTTAATTAGGGCAAATCGTCGAGACATGCGACTCGCCAATCGGAGCTGATTGTTTCGAATTTCCAACTCGAATTCAACGAGACGGGCACTTCGGCTGATTAATCAGCGTCGCGAGACGTGTGCGACCTTCGCTAACTCGCTGGCTGTGTTTATCGGAAGGTTATCGATCGTAACTACTTAATAATGCAGCGAATTGCAATAAGATTGATTGCAACCCGGGCGCTGGCAACTCGCGTTCAAATTTAATCGGGATTTATTTGGCGCGCCGCTCGGCCTGGCGGAAAATAAAATGGATAAGTGAACGTGAAGAGTGTCTATAATGCACGATGTTCGCAATTATTGTTTCGGGTGAATTTACTGATGACGTTCCATGATTCGCGCAACGATTGCGATTTCACGCCGTGTATTTAAGGTACCAATAACGTTTCATACGCTCTAATAAGTTTGTAATCAAAATGTTGCGCGACGAGCGATTTATGACTAATTGCAACTTTTTTAAGCCAAGGATTTTCGCGTTTTAAGTGAGAGCGTTTATTTCGATGGCGCAAAATCCGTGATAACGTCCTGTAGAGATGGAGAAGCAGTTCGCGTGCAATTAGTTGGTAAAAGTTTCTTTGAAATAATGTAACAAATCTAGTGTAAAAAAGCTGCGAGGTCAGTTTAATGTGGTATAAATATTTCACGTTAATTATAAAAATTCGCTTTAACGAAAGGATTCAGAAGTCTTTCATGTTTTTATTACACATTAGTTCAGCTGAAGTGATACTTACTTTTTCATGTCTAGTGTAGTTACTCCGACGGCTGTGCAGATAAATCACACGAGTCTTGGAAATAAAAAGCGAAATAAAAATGCGAAATAACAGTGTTCGGTCAACAATTACCCCAGTTATCAACAAAACAACAGCCAGTAGCAGTGCATGTCTGCCGCATATCGGTTTTGTCCGCAAATACGCGGCGCGCGATTTTCGGATGGGAAAACATTATTAAATTTATTAGACCAGAAAATTGGCCGGGTCGGGACTTTTTTCCCGTGCCAATATCGTGGCAACAAGATTCCGCGCAACGAAATCAGCAAACACACCAAACAGCGCCGCAGGGCAAACGAATAACAACACGCAGCGATTCGGGATTGTATGGAAAAGATTTATTTTTTTCGTCAAAAATGTCGCTCGTACGGTACAATGCTTTCTCGTCGACAAAGGGAAAACGATTAACTATGATATAATATCAATGATTATCTATGTAAATGCTGAATGATATCGACTAATATCAATAAAATTCATAATATCACAATAAAACTGTATATGATTATTTTTCTTTCCTCGACCACCTCCGCGTCATAGACCACGCTGGCGACAGTGGAACGGCTCATTGATTGTTCTGCGAAACACCCGAACGTTCGACGTTCGTCTTGTACATCACATCCTCGGCCGTCTCATCGGCCTCAGGATCGCGCTTGGCGCGGCCCAACCACGTTTTGCTCGGCGACTTTTGATTATTGCTCCTCGAGCTTGCCATGCGTACTTTACTCAAAATCCGTACCACGTTCGTCAACTTGGTAGACGACAGTAATTTCCGCTGCCCGTACGTTAAATCAGCGTTCCTTATCCGTCGAATTCGGTGCTTCGGCAGCCCCGTTTCCGCGGCCGGAATTTCGTTGTCCAGCGAGGTTCCGCTCTTGGTTGTGCTGCTGGGTGCTGTTTCCTTGTCTGTCGTGACCGTTTTCGCTGTCGTCGTCATCATCACCGTAGACCTCGCCGTCGACCTCGTCGTCGTCGTCGACCTCATCGTGGTCGTCGTCGTCGTTGTCGGACTTGTCGTCGGTGAACCCGTCGTCGAACTCGTCATCGTCGAACTCATCGTCGTCCCCGTCGTCTCGTTGACTCCCGGACTTGGAATTACAGTGGCCTCCGGCTGTAAGTGGCGCGCTTTCAGCGTGCTCCAGACCGTCTCCATGATATGTCTCAAGAACGGATACACTTCGTTGGCGGCCAGGCCGGTGCCATTCTCCGCCTTGTCCACGTTCATCCGACCGATCAAGCCCTCGATCCCCTGCGCCACTTCGCCCAACGACATCCTGTCGTCGGCATAACCCTTAATGACCTCGTGGAACTCATTGTACAGCCCCGCACCGTTGTGCTTCTTTCGGTTCTTCGCCTTGTTCTTTCCCCGGCCCTTGCCCTTGCCTTTCCCTTTCGCATCCTTCCTCAGTTTCTCGCTCCACCTCATCGACTTGTTGTAGAACCGCAGGAACCGCTCGATCTCGCGTTTCCACTTGACGAACTCCCGCTGGCTCTTTACCTCGAAACCGTCGCGCGATTTTCCGCTCTTCCTCGGCTCCGACAGATCCACGTGAAACAAGTTCTGACTCATCGCATTGAACAGCTCGTGCATGCTCGCGTTGCTCGCGTTATCGGCGTGACGCGAATCTATGCGCTGCATCTTCCGGTACGCCACCTTCAGGAAATCAAACATCTTTTCATCCCAGGACCTCGACCTGTTGCCGTGCCCTAGGTGTGCGGGTCGCGTATCGTTGCGTCTATTTCCTTGACGTAAGGCCCCGTGCGCCAACTGTTCGTGACTCCGATCCATCTCCAAGATTAACAGCTTCTGGGTGATGTTGCAGAACAAGTCGACAAATTTCCGATACGCCGTCATTGCAGTCTCATTCTTCAACGAGTTATCCCCGATCGACCTTCGACGACGGTTAAACCGGATCCTAGGATGTTTTCCCAACGAACACGTGGGCAGCTCGCGCGGACTCCACTTGCCACCTACGCAAGTTGCTCCAGGTGGACCCTCACTTAAGTAGTACCCCTTGTCGCAGTCGTACATGATTTGTTTGTTGTTCATGATCTTCTTCACGTACGGTCGGTAGTCATACACTCCCATGTTGCCCACCAACAGAACTTTGCCGTTCTGAACATATCCCGGGAATGGACAGTACAGTTCAACGCAATGTGGTATATCTCCCAACCATACACCGTAACTACACTCGACGGTGAAGGAGTCATTGAAGGGACCGCCACCGACGAGTTCGTACCCATCTTTGCACAAAAAGATCGCTTTCATGCCATGGTTGGTCTTGGGTGCGATCACCATTCCGTTCTTTGGAGGTTTGGGCATCTGCTTGCAACGCGCTGGAGAACACGACGGTACAATCGTCCATGTACCGTTGTTGCAAACCACTGGGGTGCTGTTTGACGCGAACTCATAGTTCTCCACACATTTAACACTGAGTCGTTCACCATGCTCGACGACAGACGCGTTGTTGATGTCGTGATCATGACTGGCGACAGTGATGTTGCCGTTCTCTATTTGTGGTACAACGCAGGGAGCAAGACATTGGGGCAGTGGATTACGCCACTTGCCGTCTATCTGACACAGCGAGGACGAGTTTCCCTCAAGCTTCATATGGTCGTTGCACCGAAATATTATGCTGGCGCCCAGTCCGGTTCCTGGAAGGAGAAGAGAAGAGGGTTGGAACCGGAGTTGAACGTTTGGGCTGTTTGTGGGGTGTTTTGCGAAGGAAATGCTATAGTATGTAGCCGCAATGGGGATGAATGGCGCAAAGGTTCAGTGATGATGAGTACCTGCTTCGATGTGATCAATCCAACCGTTGTAGAGAACCCCAGGTGAACCGCAGTCGATCTCCTTGCAGGTTGGCGTCTGGCCCGTCCAACGTCTGTCGGCTCCGCAGCGCCGAGTCGCGTGGCCCACGCGGGTGAAGCCGTGCTTGCAATCGTACGAAACTACGGAATTGTACGCTAATGATGTATACAAAATGGTCCCGTTCGCTGGCTCCTCGGGTGGTGGGCATGTGACTGACGCTACCTGTGAATCAAGATGATTGGTACGAGCGACGGGTCGGGTGAAGCGCGACGCATCGCTAGACAGTATTCGAGATTCGAGAATTACAAATTGATCTAGGAGTGAGTTGTTATTAACTACTCCGATTGTCCCGTGTCCGAGCTTTAGCTATAGCGACGGTATGTTTACTCGCAAGGTGATTAATAAGTTTTCGCATGAGGTCACAATATCTGTTACGAGCACTTCAGTCGAAGCGAGCCAGGTGTGTCAAAGCCGTTACAGCGCGATACGAAAATCTATCTTTATATCACCCATGAAAAAAGGCGCTCGAACGATCACGTTCTACTTATATGACGAGAGCTCCTAACTGATAACAGCTAGGGCTAAAAATAAATAACGACGACGGGAAAAAATAGAGGGGACTTCCGAGCAGAACTAATTTGCGCAACTAGGACGCGACGAATAGGTAGATAGAGAATTACGTACCTGCACGCACTGTGGCATCTCCTTCGGGTACCAAGTAGCGTCGGACAGGCAAACCTTCTCAGAACGACCCACCAGCTCGTATCCCTCGGCACAGTGGTACGAGATGTGACAGTTGTACGTGTAGCATTCACCTTGAACACAAGCGACCATAATCCATGAGAACCTTCCCAACTACACTTCCCTGATTTTAAATTCCTAAACTAAAACACCGCTTGAGTCCCTACCAGCGTGTCTGCCATTACTGATTTCTGGTGGACTCCTGCAGCTCTTCGGTTCACAGGTCAAGTCTGGCCCATACCACGCGGCCGCTCCATCCATCAACAGACACTTAGCCCTTTCAAAACCCGTAACGACATCGTAGCCTTCATCGCAATAGTACTGCACCGTGCTTTCCAGGTCGAAGCTGGTCTGCTCGGGCGTCGAGTTGAACTTGGCGTGCATCACTTTCGGCGGCGACGAACAGAAGGCCTTCGGGTCCTTCTTGCAAGTCGGCGTGGAAGCCGACCAGTGACCGTCGGCACGGCACACCCGCTCGGCGACGCCCACCAGATGGAAACCCTGGTCGCACGCGTACGTCGCTTTATCCCCAAAGAATTTACCCGTCACCGTCAACGTGCCGTACTGGAAGACATCTACCTCTGGACACTCTCGCTCCGGCTTGATGCACGACATGCCGCACAAGCCGTCGCACCGGCATTTCTTCTTCTTACTCTTACAATCCTCGTCCGTCGAGCACTTCCTCAGACACTTCTGGCCCAAGATCGTGGCTTGAATCTCGTTGCGAGGACACTCAGCCGACGGAGAGTTTCGCGGGTTCTTGTAGATCCGGCTGTCGTCGTCGATTTCCGGCTTGGAGAGGTAGTTCTCGTCGTCCTCCTCGTCGTCCCAGTCGTCGTCGTCATCATCGTCGTCATCGTCGACCGCGACCACTTCCTGCAGCTTGGACTCGGCCAGCAGCACGAGCGAGCACGAAATCAGGAAGCAGAGGAGCAGAGACGCCCGCGGCCTCATGCT
>JABFPB010006358.1:0-12111 GCA_022817645.1 Ceratoteleas bidentatus | reverse complement strand
CGGTCTTTGTTCGTCGCAACTTTTGCCGTCGACGCAACTTCTGAGTTGCGAGTTCGGCTAATGGATTTATGGCCGTGCATTTTTCTCGCGCCGGGTCATCTTCCGGCCGATATCGACGGCGAAACATCATTTCGGCATTACGGCGCCAATACCTCCCGCGCGAGTCGCGCCGAGCAACTTTTCGGCGAACCTAACCTGTTTTATCGAAAAATCATGCTAGTCGCTATCGCTGAGAAAAAAGCTCAACTTGTAATTACGCGTAATGGCGAAGAAGGTGGTCATTATGATTGAAATATGAGCTTCGAGGTAATTGCGCGCTCGCATGACGAAGATTATTAAATGAGCCATTTTTGCCGCAGTCCGGAATGACCTGATCCAGAAATGCGCGCACAATGTGCAAGACTGACTCGCCCGGAAAGCGTCGAGCGAAATAAAAATGTTTGGCCGTGACGTGTGTACGTCGCGGTCCGAACGCCCGCTGCATGGGTACATCCCCTTAAACTGCCAGGACGACCCAGGCGATTCCCAGATAAAACCGTCAAACCGTGTTATTTTCCGGCAAAACGGGTTCCGTCGTTACGAGCGAATGACGTTGATCTGCAAATTGCGACTTGCGAAAGCGCGAGATCGGCGATTGCAAATGAACGAAATGAGCGAGCTCACGGCTGAGCTGGCACGATTTTCGATAACAATTACCAGCGGCGTCCCCGCGGCGATAACGTCGCCGTCTCAGCCGTTGCGCAAGAAACTGCCGGCTGCGGTTTGTTTGCGTATTTAAATTTAAATAAACTCGTCGGACAAATAGTTCGGACGTGTTTCGGCGGGCGTCGTCTGCGTCCTTTTCATCTGTAAACTCGATTATCAACTTCGGGACAAAAGAGCGGCGCGCAAAAAAGAGGTAATTGAATTGCGTAAAGCTGACTGTTCTTGATATCATTTTTCGCCGCTGTTTATTATTTGCGTCACGACACCTGACCTAGATTCGGCGCGACGTCAAGTGCACGTAAACAACGCGTCGAGTTTATTAATGCCCGGCGATCCTGACCCCCGCGACTTTTCGCCAGATCGACTCGATCGCTCACAAAAGCCGTCGTGAGCGCCGTCAGACGAACGCATGACTGTCGTCGCGTATTTCAATTTTTCATCAGTCAAATTACGTTTCCAATTTCGCGCGAACGAAAACCGAAAGGACGAAAGTTGCCCGACAAGCGTCGCCAAATGATTCGACTTTTTCCATCGGGAAGCTGCGCGAAACTATCGCCACTCGATATCGGCTTTCCGCGCGGGTCCTCGCCGAAAGTTCCGTCCGTTCCGCGTCGACGCCGCCGCAGGAAAGTGATGTTTGAAAAGGAAACGGTCCGCAAAGTTATCTTCTAATTGGACGGCTCTTTCCGACCTAAAAGTTGGCGTTTTTCATATCGTTCCAACGGAATGTTGCGCTTGTTTTTGGATTGCATCCGAGACTATCGTCATGAGTTTGCAATGTTGATAAAGGCCGGCTTATCTGCTTCGGAACGCCATTTTTCCGAATATTGTTTAAACGAATACTTTAGTGGAAACGCGATAAACAAAATCTGCACGAGTCGATTCAGCGAACGGTCAATTTTCCGATGCGCATTGCAAGTTTTGCAATATGCGGTGCGGCGCCAATGTTTTCCATTACCTTTCAGCGTTTCTTATCTGGCGGTGGTAAATTTACAGTTTTTTCGCCATTACGCCGGGTTCCTCGGCTTTTTCTCATTTAGGGTCGACTTTCCCGTTTTTCACAACAGACCGGAATAAGGGGCGCGACAACTCGAGCCCCAAGTCGTCTGATTCGGGCCCTGCGGCGTCGTCAGCCGGCTTTCCGCTTTGAGTCCATTTCGCGGAAACTTAACTTCGGCAATAAAACGTCGCAGCCTGGACACCATTAGTGCGCGAAATTAACCCTTAAATGGCTTTCCCATTTTACGACGCTGAACGCCACTTTTCTGCTTTAGAAAATAAGCCACTCGGAGATCGTTACTCCGCGGCGACGCGTTCTTTTTCAGCGCCTTTTATGCATGAGACGAGAGCTTGGGCGAGTATCTGATTCGCGATTTCGACGTATAATTCGGCGGTATTTTTTTGCCACACGGGATCCGAATTTAAGAGGATTCCGGCCGACTTATTACCGTTGATAAGCTGTGGCTGCTCTGCGGGATTACGTTTTATTTACAAGCAATGCGCGGGCAATTTGGATTTTATCAACGAACCGAGAGACAAATTGCGGCCTGCATGCGCAATTTTTTTGCGTGTCCGTCAAGACAATTGAAAATGTGTTGCAGTTTACGCCGTTTGGAACATCGGCTCTCTGACCAGGGAATGATTTTCAGTACTCAGCTGAGTCAAGTAATTAGTCACTTTAATGACGTTGCTGTAAAGGGAAACTAATCAAACAGGATTAATGCACTTAGTCGGCGTTAATACATTATTTTCCACTAAGTTCTGTCGGTATTTCCTTTTATAACCGTTCCTTCATTTATTGCTTTAATGACATGTATCGTTGTAATTTTCGAAAATAATCTCAAACGTTACAGCCATTTATGTAGTGGAAGAATATTTTTAATTAGAGATTTTATGAGTCTTGATATTTCTGTAGAACCTTACAAGTTTCCATGGAATTTTTAAAAATATTATTATTATTTTCGCACCTTAATTCCAGTTCTGAGGAAATGAATGGTATTAATGTAAGACGTAACATTACCTCCAAGTCCTAATAATGTACAAATGAACAATATTGTGTTATTGATTGTATTCCATCACAATATATATATATTGAATCAGCAATAATATTATACTGTTATGATAGATTCAAAGATACTCAATGTCAGATAACCATACGTTAATGCTATTACTACTTTATTTCGTACTGCAGCTTCAATAATGGAACTATTTTTGTACGAGCTCAGTTTCGTTTTGCTCTGGCTTTTCGCTGTGATCTTTGGCCATTGTAACGTCGTTCTTAGTGGTTTTAATGAATTGTGTAATGTAGAGTCATGTCAGGGATCGACATCCCGATAGAATTTCAATTTACATGGCTTGTTTCCGTACTGCTAAGTAAAACGAACACAACCCCGGTAATTGGGCATATTGAATTAATAATACCCGACAGAACCATTGAAGAAAGCGGATCATTTCGTGAAATAGGTTCTAGCATCAAGTAATTGAAAGGCGGTTTGCACGTGTAGACGAAAAAACCGCACGAAACGCCGACTTTACACGCGATGCTGATACGGAATAACGCCGAACCATTATTCATCCGTAGTAATTTGATAATACCCTAAATTAAATTCGATTAGGTGTTACGACTTAATCTCCCTTGTCCAATCCAAAGATACTTCAACAGTGTCAACTGTCTTTGTGTAAATGACATTTAGTTTCTGGCGAGAATTGAATAAAGGTTGTTTCTTCGAGAAGAACTGCGTTTCTCATAAACAAGTCGCTTGAAGCAAGTCAAATCTACTCCAAGCAAATCAAGAGTTGATTATTCTTCCAATGTAAGTTTAAGTGGAGACAAGAAACAAAGATGCTGTTAAAATTGAGTTAGAATTTAGATAGTAGATTCCAAAGCACATTCTTTTCGATTATTTCAAAACTGCATTAAGCACAATACTATTAATTTTTATCAAATTTGATATTTGAAATTAAATTGTTACCATATAAAATAAGCTGAATTTAAAAATGGATAACTGCGAAATTTCTTTACGAATTATATTTTTACTCAAATTTTGTTTATATTATAAACACAGCTGGCTCATTTCGTTCCATCCATAAAATAAACGTCATCAGTCCTCCAAACAAAATGGTTCTCGAAATCCACGTCTCTTAATTTCCCTCGACAAAACTGCTATTTAAACTAAACTACCCGCAACAACCTACACCTCTTCTAAAAATTAAACAAATCGTTACCCTCCTCACTAGTGTAACGAATTCCATGAACCAACCAACGCGTTAAAACGCTTTAGCTCCTCAAACGAATGATTGTCGTAATTTTTCTCTTTCGCGCTAAAAATTCGCCCGTATTTTAGCGCATGATCTTCGCCTTTTCTCGGATTACAATCGAAGCGCCGTGTCTCGCATGGAAAATGCGCCCCGATTTAGTATATATTTAGTGTGCGTGCCACCCGGTCATAAAGTGCCAAATTAGATGCAATAAAACGAGCAAGTTGGAACAAAAATGTGGCCGGCTGGTGCGTGCGGAGGGCACAAACGCAAAAAAAGGCGGACCCACCGACGCGATCCGCGTGCGACACTGCGTCACAGTGCACTTCACGTGTACGCGTTGCACATGTTGTGCGTCTGTGGCGTTCTCTTTCCCTCTCGCGGTCTCTTTCTGTTTCATCCGCGCGCCCCGAGCGGGTGGTAAATATTTATACAGAGAGATACGATCCGAGAAAAGAAACTGCGTCGCATGCATACTGCGTTCACGAGGCGTACGTGCGCGACCGCGAGTGCAACGTCACGCGGTCGGATGCGGCGGCTGATTTGCCAAGTGGATTGTCGCGCCGAATTATGAGGCGGATAATTGTCATCCGATCCGCTTGTGTAAGAACACGGAAATGCAGCCACCAGAGGATGAGTCGCGCCGAGCTGCAGTGGCGGTTTGAAAGAGTGGATTGCAAAATTTTTACATTTTGTACACTGAAAATTTATTGCAAAATTGTTATTTTAAGAAATTACATTTCTTTCCAGTACTGTAGTCGGGAAATATTTGTATTTTTAGAGAACAGCTAATTGTATTTTTAGAGAATTTTTAATTGTATTTTTCAGGTATTTTTACAGATTTAGTTGTGTCATTTCAATGATAGCAATGTGAATTTACATAAAAATTGAAAATATTCTATTCACTGTTTTCAAATGTATATGGAAATCGTTATATTTTCATGAAAATGTGTACAATGCATATTTCACAAATGTATTTTTATTCATGTAAAAGATGTTGTCTACGCAACAAGGAAGAGCATTTTCTAATATTTTATTACATTTCAGTTTTTTAAGCACTGTCGAAACATTTGTAATGAAAAGTCAAGTTTCTGTGAAATAGTGTAAGTATTTAGTTTGAACTATTTTCAATTTTTCTCTATTTATAGTTAACCATTTATACGAGTTTCATTTCGTTATTTCTATAGAATTATTAATTTTTAAGTTTTAACAATCTGTTGCTCGTAGGGTCAATGCTGTGAATCCTGTTTTCAGAGCATTGAAGTATATTGCAGTTTACACTGTAACATACAAAGAATTATTTAGTTTGTTTTGTAATGTTATTTATTGTAGATTGTTTGGTAATAAGTTGAAGTAAATTTATTAAGAGCGTTTGCGAGAGGATGAAGCGACTTTGTTATAATTATAGTGAATTTTAATCGAATGTTTGTGCGCGGAAGCGAAAAAATCGTTTGTTTTGAAAGGCTTTGGAATTGCGCTGAATAGAAAGAGTTGTTTAATATGGAAGAGAAGAATGTCGGTTTAAGGGGTGGCCTTAATGCGCGCGCGACGTTGCGAGCACGGCTGTATTTCGTGCCATTTTATTGGCGTATGTATTATTAAATATTTCACGAAGCGCGAGGAAATAGTATAAAACACAAAATTATTGATTCCCAGCGCACAGCATTTAAATGTGCATGATTCGCTGAGATTATTTAAAACTTGTTACTTGAACATGTTTTAAGTTTGCAAGGCAAATTTTTGAATGGAATATTTATTGCGTGAATTGCAAACGAATTAAGCTAGTTAATTTTATATCGGTTCAGTGGTGCATTTTTTAAGGAATAAAAAGTTCCCTTCAAAATCCGTGATCGAAGTTTACATATGATACACTGTAAATTTGATGTTATGTTATATAGAGGATTTGAATGAGTTAACAAGGCATTGTTTATTAATTAAATTGTTTTCAGCAGTTTGCAACGAGAAGTATATTTCCAAATATACGAAATTTATTTTATAGTAAAATTTAATTAAATTGATCTTTAACAGCTTCGGCAGATTGACTTAATACATGTAACAAAACATAATTCGTCGATTTGAATTACCACTAAATTAAATTACCGCGCGATTGTAGTTATAAAATTGATCTGAATGAATATATTCGAAATAAATGCATGAGACCGTAACTCAGTGTTACACTATTTACATTTTAGTAGTACAACGCAGTGATTCTTGGTACATTATAAGCTAATATTTAATATTAACATTGTAAAATTAGTAGAAGTACTCTATGTCATTGATTTAATTAGTTTGAATTATTTCTCAATTATCTCGCAACAAAATATTTCATTCAAGTTCACATAAATCATTAAAGTTTTAATCAGTTTACGTTTTATTAAAGTAAACAAATTTATGTTCGTATTTACTATGTAATTTCACTATCTCACTCAACTCAAACAACAACTGCCTTGTTCAGTTAACAAGATATTTAATACAATTTATACAAAACATATATTTGTATATACATAAATATATAAATATATAAATATATAAATATATATATATAAATATATAAATATATATATAAATATATATATATAAATATATAAATATATATATATTACTTACGACATCGCCGTAAGGCGATGTACCGCAGGCAATTAATTACCTCACAAAACACGCTGGAGTTTCATCGCTAAGGCTTCGCGATTACTCTTTGCCTAAAACTGTTAGGGAATACGCATAAACAAACGTTCAACTGAAATCTTACAGTTTCGTTTTCGCCGCTCGTAACGCAATAATGGCGCCCAACGTGGCATCCTGAGCAGGTGCATGACCATTTCTCAGCGCGAACAATGTGCTGTTGGAATTAACGTTTCTCCGCCAAATTAGGATGTCCGAGCGTCATTATGAGCGAGGGTGATGGAAAAGGAAGAAGCCGTAGATAAAGTCTTGAAAATACACGGCGCACCTCACGCCGCTATTAGCACCGCGCGCAGCGTCCAATTAGAATGAAAAACGTTTGACGGTGCGTACAATTGCGAAAAAGTAGAAATAAGGCTGGCCGAAATAGACTGTAAGAATGGGGGAAACGGGTCTAAACGTGTTATTTCGTTCGAACGGCGGGCAAACGCGGCTATTGTTTCTCGCGAAAGACGCCCGTCGCCGGACGACAAAGAGCGGAAAATGTGTAGCGTTTTCGAGCGAGCGCATCGCCGTTGAAATCGAATTGCGCGCGGCGGATCATAAGCTCGAATGCGCGGTCTAATTAAATCGCGGCCAGGGTAACCCGCGGCAGCCAATCGCGCGCCGTTTTTTCGCATTACCGGCAGCGCGAACGTTAATATTCCGATGCGTTTTACGGCGGGCTCTAATGAGAAGTCCGTTGCAAAATTAAAACAAGCTCGAGGGAAGTGTTCACGAGCGTAACAACGCCGGCTGAAGGATTCTTGCAAGAGGTCTCGAGTGGAGGATACGGAGGGATGAGAAGTGAGAAACTTTTCGGTCTGATTGTTTGATAGCGCCATTGTGCCGCGCGGCGCAATAGCAATACTCAAATAATCAGCTTACTTCGATCTGCCGGGCGCATCAATCGGCCGGCTGTTCACTGAAATACTACTTTTGCGGCGAACCTGGACGGCGCAGATTTATGCTGCATGCAGATCAACCGCGCAGCGGAAGAATTTTTAATTAAATGCGAGCTAATGGGAAAGGTGTTAGCGTCATTTACAGTAGCCAATGCCGTGTAAATCTTTTGTAAACAACGGCAATTGCGGCGAACCGAACCCCGCGTTAAGGACCATTAATCGGGTGACGTCACTCGACAGCGACGAACACGTCGCGCTCAAAAATTATTGCGTTATAAATTGGCCACATACGTAAGCCTGTGCATACATTTCCATATGCGTCATTAGCCCGGTGCAACGCAGTTTCGCGAACTGCAATTAAAACAATAACAACGCGCCCAAATTAATTAGACAGCGTCTTAAAGCGACAAAAAGTGTCTTGGATTAAGACATTAGCTCGCCGGAGTTTTGTTTGCAAATGGTCCGGAAAACAGAGCACCAACTCATCCGCGAATTTGAGTGTTTGCCATGGTAATTCATCCTGGATAAATCCTCTCCGCTACGAAAATACATAAAATACATAAAAACGTACACGTGCTTTATATTAGACTGGTATTTCCTTAAGGGGAGAGCGTGGTGTAATTGTCTCAAAAATAGACCTATATTTAGGAGTGGACTGAAAGAAGATTTATGATCCAGGTTTTTGTAGGAGCTTTTGATATTTTATAAATTGATTGAGTTGTATGGAAATAAAGAAATATCTTTTTGGAATGTAGGCCTAGCACGGGGAGGAGTGGGTTTCCAAGATCCTGAACGAAACAAAATGGCGCATGATCGCTAAAATACATTCAGTGACACTGAGCACACGGAGAAAAATAGTTCGTGAAGACAGCCACAATTGTGGTTACCATTACCATAATCGATGGTAACATGGTGGACAGGTGTGCAGTGTAGTAAAATTTACCACAATTGTGGTGAATCCTACCACAATTGTGGTAAATGTATACGCAAAATATGGTTCAATTAACCTCAATCTTTTTACTATTCGACTTTGTAAATGAAGCAAGTCAAGTTTTCTACGTGCAGAGACCGTAGGAGATAGGCAGAGACCGTGGAAGACCGGCAGAGACCGGTAGAGGCCGTTGGAGATTGTGAGGGACCGTGGAAGACAGGCAGAGACCATGGGAGACAGGCAGAGACCGTGGGAAACCGGCATAGACTGTGAGAGACCGGCAGAGATCGGAAGAGATCGGCAGAGATCGGAAGAGATCGGCAGAGACCGGCTGAGGTCGTTGGAGATCGTGGAAGACCGTGGGAGACTAAGACTAAACATTAATTTAAAAAATGGGTTTTAATTCAATTTTCTACTCAAGTATAGAAAAAGAAGACTGTATGTAAGTAATTAGAAAATGACTTGCATATAGTCTTAAATACGGAATATTAAAAAATTTGAATAAAAATATTAACAACTCTAACATATTTATATATAAAAAAGCCGCATAAATCTATTTCTTCCTCACATTTTTTTTACTTACAATTTTCGCAGGAGATACATAAAGTCACAATTTCGTTTACTTTTTTTTTCTCCATGCAGTATTTCACTGTAAAATTCCGATAAATTTTATTGAAAATATATTGTGCATTTTTTGGTTATGGACGACTGAAGAAATTTGAATGCTGAAAAAATGACAGTTCATAATTTTGGCGGAAATTACAGCGATAAACCGCGCCTCACTGAAATGTAACTTGTGCGTAAATCGGTTGGCGATCGATCAAGTTTTTTACTGCGTCCGAAAATGAAGATCGATTGGGCATCGAAAACGCACGAACAACAACGACGCGCGAGTTATCATTCATGGCCGTCTGTCATCCGCTGAATTAGTCATTAAGGGCGCGTTTTTTTGCCACCGCTGTATGATACTCACGGACGGACTGCTGAAAAATCGCCACACCGAGAAAATGCCATTCACTGTTTGAATAAGCGGCTACTATTATTTGAAGTATAGCAATTTTATTCTACCTGTATAAAATATACATATTTAATTATCGTCTAATTAATAAATTAAATTACATGAATATTTTTACATGGAGGGTTGGAGGTGGCAGAAAACGTGGGTGACCAACAGAGACCAGGAGAGATCGGCAGAGACCGTGGGAATCCGGCAGAGACCGTGGGAATCCGGCAGAGGCCGTAGGAGACCAGCAGAGACTGGCTGAGGCCGTTGGAGACCGTGAGAGACAGGCAGAGACCAGCAGAGACCGACAGGGACCGTGGGGGGTCCCTGTCGGCATAGACAGTGGGAGACCGGAAAAGACTGTGAGAGACCGGCAGAGATCGGCAAAGACCGATAGAGACCGGCATGGACCGGCATAGACCGGTATAGACCGGCATAGACCGTGGGAGATCGGCAGAGACCGGTAGAGACCATGGGAGTCTGGCAGAGACCGATAGAGAACGGTAAAGACCGACAGTGACCGGCAGAGTAGTTTTTTCAATTTTTTTGAAATTTTTTTTTTCGTTTTATTTTCAGTTCTTCGAATCTTTTTTCATATTTTTTCGAATTTTTTTCACATTTTTTCGAAATTTTTCAAATTTTTTTGAATTCCGATATTTTGATGACAAATCTCCTTTGAAATCTACTTTGAAAAAAACTGTTTTTTTGCGAGAAAAATCCGCAGAAAATTCACTCTAACTGTCCTGAAAATTGCATGTTTGGGAAATGTTTGGCCTGAAAAAAAATTGTTGAAAAGTAATGGAAATATATATATGAAATATATATACATGAAATATCACAATTTTTTATTTGAATTCAGCATGACTTTTTACATAAAAACTCAAAAAATTGTCCGACTTCACTCACACCGAAATTCCACTCGGCGGGGTCATTAGGCGCGCGATAATGGCATTGTGGCGGGCCTCGCGCGGGCCGCGCTTATCCTGGGGCTGCCTCCACGCTACGCGCGATCCCGTCTATTATTTATCAGCGCGGCGCGAGCGTGTTTTGAAAGCGGCGGTCCTGCCGTCGCGGAGCCCGGCCCGACTGCCTTTTTATCGGCTTCATTAATAACCGGCGGCCGACGGGCGCGAGCGCGTGTGCCCCGCTGCCTCCGCCTCCGCAAGCAGAGGGCGCGCCAGATGCGCCGGGGCTGCGCGACACTGTCGCGTTTTTTTTTCGCCGGGCTATCGCGGCGACGTGCATGCGCGCCCGCACGGATTCGCCGACCGAAATAGGACGACGTTCCGCGAATCGCGTAGTCGCATGCCGCGACCAATTTTTTTTCGCATTTTTTTGCTGCTTGTATTTTGGGGGGTTTGGGATGGAAAGTTTAGGAGATCAGGAGATTAAAAAATGATGTTGGCCTTGACTGGGATGTAATGGATGACGACGGTCTGAATGTAGGGAAATATGAGGTTGGTATGGTTGTCAAAATAGGCGTTTTCATTTGGGGACTGCACGGAGAAAAATGTTTGGTTGTGGCAACTAAATTTTGATTGTCACAGCCAAATAATTTGGTTAATTTTTAGCCAACCAAGTGATTTGGTTATAGTAATCACATATTTTGGTAATCAAGTTTTGGTCGGAGGAATCAAATGATTTGGTAATAGGAACCAAATAATTTGGTTGAAGTAACCAAAAATGGACAACCAACCCTATCAAAAATTCTCACGTGAGAAGTCACGTGAGAAGTCACGTGAGAAATCACGTGAGAAAGCACGTGAGAAATCACGTGATATCCCACGCCAATTTCTAACGTGAGATCTCACGTGATTTCTCAAGTATTTTTTCATGTCATTTGAATGGACAATATGGTTTATCAATATTTCATGAAACATATCTTTAGTTGCGAATACGACATTTTGTTCTCGTGGCTGCTCAGTTCAGTTTTGCAAATGGATTTTTTTTAATATCTTTTTTTCCATACGTGCGCCGAAAACGTCATATTTCCAACCTCGAAATCTGGACGTAAGTTGACATTTGCCGGCGAAGTTTTCCGGGAACCAAACTGCTCTTCGCCTCCCGCTTGTCATCTTTTGTCTCTCATCTCTCGGTTAGAAATTTGACGTTTTTCAGCGCACACATGAGTGGCTAAAAATCCACTCGTCGGAAATCATCAGCTTTCCTCCGTAGTTGCACAATATACTATTTTTTAAATATATTTTTAAATATTAAACACATGAATACCATTGCTGAAAAGTAGTATCTCAGCGGTAAGCGTATCAAATATTCTATATATATGTTGAAATATTTTTGTCTTATTGCCTCTTTCTCGCATACATGAGGAACTTAGAATAACTTGTACTCCAAAACCTACGTGTTTCATAAGTGTTGTAGACATAGTTTGTGTATAACCTTGAAAAACATTGGCAAAAGTTTAATTGTTTAATTATTTATAAGAAAGGTTGAAATTCAAAACGCTAATATTTATTGCAAAATTGAGGACTGACAGTCTTACTATAAATAGTATATTTCGATACAAGGGCGCTTACCCTTGCGTCGAACAACATTTTTCGTAACGTGTGGCCGTCCATCCCTAGTAGAAATTTCATAGGGCATGCCCCACCTGAAGTTTGGGTCCCTCATGGGCTTTTGTGGGGCAAGCC